>ML256335.1:616-60321 GCA_005239495.1 Nicotiana undulata | reverse complement strand
AATAACCCGAGTTTTTCCTGAAATTAAGCTTTAGTCAAAAAGGTTCATTTTTTGGTTAAACAGGAAGCCCGCCATCATATCATCTGGATAAAGGACATGGTAGCGGACTTCGCAACTGGATTATCAAATTGGTTAAGTTCAATCTTAACCAAGTTGTGTTTTTGTTTTTTAACAATTTTTTATCTTCTTAAATAGTAAAAAATCTGTTCAAATGATACTGTTGATGTATTCCGTTGTGCATTTCTCAATCCCTTACCATATACTTGAATGTAGTATAAGAAGATAAAAGAAGTTTTTGATATCCAGTATTTGATTCTAGTAATATGGCCTCATGGTGTAATTTAGTTGATATATATGTCACGACCCAAAAATACTAACTCAGGTCGTGATGACGCCCAACAATGGGGTTAGGCAAGCCAACAATATTTCACTACGTGCTTTCTTATTTGTATTACACATTTCACCATTTACCGAGTTAACAAGATAAAATATGACATCGAATGATCATTATCCATGTTTAAATCCAAAAGTAGTCATCAGGAGGCGAGAGCCGACATACAAGTATATACATATACAGTCCGGAATCCCAAAATAACTACTACGTGTGTGTTCCAGGAACTAGTGTCACGAGTGGTACAGGCATACTAACAGGATAACCAAAAGATAGAATATAAAATCCCATTGTCTGAATAAATAGAAGCGAAACCAAAAATAAATGAAACTCCATGGTGCCGCCGGAGGTCGCCAGAAGAAGAAGATCACCGTGAAGTCAGGTCTGCTGCGGTCAATATCTAGCTCCGCTCTGATAACCAGATGCACCAGCCTTAGAACTTGTACAGTTAAGTACAGAAGTGCAGCATGAGTACATAAATAAATATGTACCCAGTGAGTATCCCGTCTAATCTCGAAGAAGTAGTGACGAGAGGTCGACTTGACGCTCACTAAGGTGCAATAATATAACATACGACCGGATATAATGAAATACAGTAGGCAGGTAAGGAAGTGAGCAACAAATACATAACAAGTACAGAAATCCAAGTAGCTATTGAAATTAAACAACAATGTACACTTTCCGTTTTTCCAAGTATTTGTCAAGCCAATATCCTTCAATCTGTCGTGGTGTATGGCCCGCTCCCATATAAATATTACAAGTACTCTCCAAATCCACCGTGGCGTACGACCCGATCCCATATATATATATACAAATACCTCTCGAATCCGTCGTGGCGTACGACCCGATCCCATATATGTACAATTACCTTTCAGATCCGCCGTGGCGTACGACCCGATCCCTATGTACAACCACCTTTCAAATTCTTCGTGGCGTACGGCCCGATCCCATATATGTACAATTACCTTTCAAGTCAAATGCCATAAAATCTTAGAGAAAACCCTACTACGCACAACAGGTGTTCATAACATATAGGTCATTTCAAGGAAAATATAAGGCATGTTGTGGGCCTAACTACCCGGCCATAACAATAATAGTAGCCACGTACGGAGTCTCGTCACTTGGTGCGTACGTAGCCCCAAAACAAGTACACATAGCATTTAAATCACCTAGGGAGACAATTCTCTCTTACAAGGTTAGAAAGGAGACTCACCTCGTGTCGAATCTACCCCTCGGACCGCGAATGCGCCCGACACTCTGAACTCTACACCCGAGGACTCGCAACTAGCCAAAAGGTGTACAATTATATCAATGAATGCTCAATGTGGGGAAATTATCCTATTTATTCAAAAAATCATCATTCTTGAAGAATTCCCAAAATTCAACCCCGGGCCCGCACGCTCGGATTCCGAAAATTCTCGAAGGAATCACTCACCCATAGTCTAAGGATCATTAATATGTAGTTTCTACTTGAATTCATAGCATTAAACGGACAATTCACTAATTTCCTCAAGAACCCTAAATTTACTACCTAAATCTTGATTTTCAATGATCTAGTAGTTAATCCCATTAATAATTCATGTATTAAACTAGTAATAGGGAGGAATTAACTTACCTCTACAGTAGCTAGGTCGTGGTGTGTTCTTCCCAAGCTCACAAGTCTCTAATGGAGGTATGAAATGAAAAGAGATGAAGAAATCCCGTATTTTAAAGAATATATATTGCCTAGCCTACAGAGGTTCCGCACCTGTGGCTCGAGGACCGCACCTGCGGCTTGAGGACCTGCGAGCTGGGGCTCGCACCTGCGGAGTTGGACGGGAAAGACTGGGCCCGCACCTGCGGAGCTGGAAACCGCACCTGCGGCTCCTCTCCTGCGGAATTGGATCCGTACCTATGAGATTTCCGCACCTGCGACTGGGCAACCGCACATGCGGTCACACCAGAAACAGGTGCACCAGCAGCTATTTTAGCTGGGTTTTGACCTCGTGTGGTGTCCGGGAGGCACCTGGGCCCACCCAAGCCCCCGTCCAAATATACCAACAAGTCCTAAATCATAATACGGACTCGCTCGAGCCTCCGGAACGCCCAAAACAACGCTAAATCTCAAAATCACAGCCCAAACCCCTAAAACCATAACTTTAAGAACTTCAAGTTCTTGATTTCTATATCGATGCGCCGGACCGATCTATACAACTCGGAGTGACATCAAATTTTGCAGACAAATCATAAATGGCGTAACGAAACTATTCCCGATCTCGGAATCTCATTCAGACCTCGATAACATAAATTCACGTTTCAAACCAAATTTCAAACTTAAGGAAATCCTTACTTCTCTATTGGACGCGGAAATGCTCTCGGGTTATCGAAAACCCATTGTGAACATACGCCCAAGTCCGAAATCATCATACAAAGATACCGACAGTGTCGGAACTCGATTCCGAGGTCGTTTGCTCAAAATGTTGACCGAAATCAAACATGGCCAAATAGGCAAACCTTAAGGAACCAAGTGTTCCTATACTGCTCAAAACACTTCTAAATCCTGAACCACCAGTCCCCGCAAGTCAGAAATCACTATAAGTCGCTACGGGAAGTCTTATTTAGGGGAACGCGGTCCGAATACGCAAAACGACCGGTCGGGTCGTTACATTCTCCACCTCTTAAACAAACGTTCATCTTCGAACGGGTCTAGAATCATACCTGAAGTGCTGAATAAGTACGGATATCTGCTCCGCATGTCCTCCTCGGACTCCCAAGTTGCCTCCTCGACTGGTTGGCCCCTCCACTGGACCTTTACGGCAGAAACTCTCTTGGATCTCAACTGGAGATCCTGTCTATCAACAATAGCAACTGGCTCCTCCTCGTAGCCCAATCTCTCATCCAACTGAATAGTGCTGAAATCGACCACGTGAGAGAAGTCGAGGTGATATTTCCGGAGCATGGATACATGGAAGACCGGATAGACTCCTGATAAACTGGGTGTTAAGCAAGCTCATAAGTAACCTCCCCAACTCGCCTCAATACTTCAAAAGGGCCTATAAACCTCGGGCTCAACTTGCCCTTCTTCCTGAATCTCATAATGCCCTTCATCGGCGAAACCTTCAGCAGAACCTTATCTCCCTCCATAAATGATACATCACGAGCCCTCTGATCCGCGTAGCTCTTCTGTCTGGACTGTGTTGTGCGGAGCCTCTGCTGAATTAACTTCACCTTCTCTAAAGCATCTCTCACCAGGTCCATACCATATAACTTACCCTCGCTAGACTCAAACCACCCGATGGGAGAACGACATCACCGACCATACAAAGCCTCAAATGGAGCCATCTCAATGTTGGACTGATAACTATTATTGTAAGCAAACTCGGCCAAAGGCAAGAACTGGTCCCACTGGCCTCCAAAGTCAAGCACACATGCTCTGAGCATGTCCTCCAATATCTGAACTGTACGCTCCGACTGACCGTCTGTCTGTGGATGAAAAGTTGTGCTGAGATCTATCTAAGTGCCCATCTCTCTGTGCAACGCTCTCCAGAAGTGCGAGGTGAACTGAGGACCTCGATCTGATATAATGGACATCGTACGCCGTGCAACCGGACTATCTCCCGAATGTAGATCTAAGATAACCTCTCAAAAGTATAAGTAGTAGCCACAGGGATGAAGTGTGCCTATTTGGTCAATCTATCCACAATGACCCAAATCGCGTTAACCTTCCGCAAAGTCTGAGGCAACCCAACCACGAAGTACATAGTAATGCGCTCCCACTTTCACTCAGGAATGGGCATCTGCTGAAGTAGGCCTCCTGGCCTCTGATGCTCATACTTAACCTGCTGGCAATTAAGACACCTAGCCACATACTCCACGATGTCTTTCTTCATCCGCCTCCACTAGTAATGCTGCCTCAAATCACGATACATCTTCGTAGCACCCGGGTGGACAGAGTACCGTGAACTGTGTGCCTCCTCTAAGATCCTCTGCCTCAAGCCATCAACATTAGGAACACACAAACGATCCTGAAGTCGCAAAGCACCATCCTCGCCAATAGTAACCTCCTTGGCACCACCCTGAACCACTGTCTCTCGTAGCTCTTCCAAGCGTGGATCATCATATTGTCGAGCCTTAATCTCCCCCAATAATGAAGACTGAAAAACCACATGCGCAAGAACTCGTCGAGGCTCTAAAAGATCTAAGCTCACCAAGCAATTAGCCAAGGACTGAATGTCCAAGGCTAGAGGTCTCTCCTCAGCTGCAATATAACCCAAGCTACCCATACTCTCCGCCTTCCTACTCAAAGCATCTGCTACCACATTCCCCTTGCTCGGATGATAAAGAATGGTGATGTCATAATCCTTCAGCAACTCAAGCCACATGCACTGCCTCAAATTAAGATCCCTCTGCTTGAACAAGTGTTGCAACCTGCAGTGGTCGGTATAAGCCTCACAAGACACCCCATATAAGTAATGCCTCCAAATCTTAAGAGCTTGAACAATCGCCGCCAACTCCAAATCGTGTACAAGGTAATTCTTCTCATGAACCTTCAGCTAGCGCGAAGCATAAGCAATAACTCTCCCTTACTGCATCAATACGCACCCAAGCCAACGCGTGAAGCGTCGCAATACACCGTATACATCCTCGAACCGGAAGGCAATACCAGAACTGGTGCCGAAGTCAATGTCGTCTTGAGCTTCTGAAAGCTCGCCTCTCACTCGTCGGACCACCGAAATGGAGTATTCTTCTGAGTCAATCTAGTGAATGGGGCTGCAATGGATGAAAAGCCCTCCACAAATCGCCGGTAGTAGCCTGCTAGACCCAAGAAACTCATGATCTCTGTAGCTGAAGTAGGACGTGGCCAACTCTGAACTGCCTCAATCTTCTTAGGATCAACCTTGATACCCTCTCCAGATACCAAATGTCCCAATAATGCGACGGAATCCAACCAAAACTCACACTTGGAGAACTTAGCATATAGCTTCTGTTCCCGCAAAGTCTGGAGCACAACTCTCAAATGTTGCTCGTGCTCTCCCAGGCTACGTGAGTAAATCAAAATGTCATCAATGAAGACGATGACAAAGGAATCAATATACGGCCTGAACACCCTGTTCATCAAGTCCATAAATGTTGCTGGGGCATTAGTCAAGCCAAAGGACATCACCAAGAACTCATAGTGTCCATATCTCGTACGAAAAGCAGTCTTCGGAACATCTGAGGCTCAAATCTTCAACTGGTGATAGCCTGATCTCAAGTAAATCTTAGAAAATACCCCGACACCTTGTAACTTGTCAAACAAATCATCAATGCGCGGCATTGGATACTTGTTCTTGATAGTAACTTTGTTCAGCTGGCGGTAATCAATACACATCCGCATAGACCCATCTTTCTTCTTCACAAATAGAACTGGAGCATCCTATGGCGATACACTCGGCCTGACGAACCCCTTAGCCAACAGCTCCTCAAGCTGCTCCTTCAACTCCTTATGAGCCATACGATACTGGGGAATGGAAATATGCTGAGTATCTGGAGCTAAATCGATAGAGAAGTCAATATCATGATCCAGAGGCATTCCTGGAAGGTCTGAAGGAAATACATCTGCAAACTCTCGAACAACTGGCACCGAATCAATAGTCGGGAACTCGGTAGTGGTGTCCCGCACATAGTCAATGTAAGCCAAACACCCCTTCTCGACCATATGTCGAGCCTTCATGAAGGAAATAACTTTGCTGAATGCACTAACTGAATAACCTCTCCACTCCAACCTCAGAGACTCAGGCATGGCTAAAGTAACTGTCTTGGCATGGCAATCCAACACAGCATGATGAGGAGATAGCCAATCCATGCCCAAAATAACCTTGAAATCAATAATGTCGAGCAATAACAGGTTTGCTCTGGTCTCGAACCCGCATAATGTGATCACACAAGACCGATAGATCCGGTCTACCACCACAGAATCGCCCACAGGAGTGGACACATATAAAGGAGAACCCAAGGACTCACGAGGAACATCCAGAAAATGAGCAAATAGTAGTGAAACATACGAATAGGTGGACCCTGGATCAAATAACACTGAAGCCTCTCTACCACATACTGAGAAATACCTGTGATCATGGCGTCTGAGGCCACGACATATGATCTGGCCAGAATGGCATAAAACCTGGATGTAGCACCCGAATACTGAGCCCCCCCCCCCAGAATGAACAAGAGCTGGCTGACCCCCCTCCTGACTGGCCTCCCCCTCTAGGACGACCCCTGCCGACCTGACCTCCACCTCTAGGCGGCCGGACTGCTGGTGCTGAATCCATAGGTTGGTAACCCTGTTGCACTGTCTTGCCCCGAAGCCTAGGACAATACCTCTTCATATGATCTGACTCCCCACACCCATAACAAACCCCAGACATCATAGCCTGCTGCCCCGAAGAAGAGTCCTAAATGGCCGGGGAGCGGTGTGGACCCTCCGGCATAGCACTGAGGTAAGAACTGGAGGATCTATGGTGACTGGAATAACCAATGGGTGAACTCTGGATGGCTGGAGGATGGTAGAGACGCTCTGGCATGGCGCTGAACTGAGGCCTCACTGAACCACCTCGATGAGGTAGTGGAGGTGCTGAGTATGAAGGCCTGCTGGACTAACCACCCCTGAAATGACCCTTGCTCCTAGCTGGAGCATCCCTGAAATCTCCTGAGAACCTAGCCCTCTTGTCCTGCTGACCCTGCTCCCTACTCCACAACCGATAACCCTCGATCCTGCGAGCAATCTCTACCACTAGCTGATACGGAGTACCCATCTCCACCTCTCTAGCCATGGTGGCTCTAATACCTGGATGTAACCCAGCCACAAATCTCCGCACTCTCTCAGCATCAGTAGGCAATATCATGAGTGCATGGCGTGATAACTTTGAAAACCTGGCCTCATAATCCGTCACTGACATCTTCCCCTGCTCTAGCTACTCAAACTGACGCCGCAACTCTTCCCTCTCAGAGGGTGGAATATATTTGCCCAAGAACATCTACGTGAATTGCTCCCAAGTGACATGAGGAGAATCTGCTGGCCTGCTGAGTATATAGGACTTCCACCACCTGCGAGCTCTGCCCTCTAACTGAAAGGTAGTGAAGTCGACCCCATGGGACTCCAAAATCCTCATGTTGTGCAGCCTGTCCCTGCACTTGTCAATAAAGTCCTGGGCATCCTCGCCCTGCTCACCCCCGAAGACTGGAGGGCGCAATCGAGTCCTTCTGTCCAATAACTTCTGCTTATCTCCATCTACAGCTGGTCTAGGCTCTGGTGCTGCTGCTACGGGCTGGACCCCACCCACAGGCAGTGTACCTGGGGTATGATGTACTGTTTCTGCCTGTCCTACAGCCTGTGCAGTAGGGGTCTGGACTCCCCCTCCCGCCTGAGAAGTAGCAGGATCCGCCGGAAATAACCCAGCCTGGGACATGGTGTCCATGAATCTCATCATACGGCTCATGACCTCCTGGAAGCCTGACGCCGTCATGAAGTCCGTTGGAGCAGGAACTACTGGAGACACCTCGTCCCGCTCCTCTATAATGGGATCCTCTAGTGGTGGTGCAACTGGAATAACTCTGGGATGCCCTCGTACCCTACCTCGGGCCGGAACCCTCCCCCTTCCTCTACCATGACCTCGGACGGCGGGGGTAGCGGCATCTCCCGGGTCTGGAACATCGGATGCGTGCGTCCTCACCATCTGTGAGAGAATATAAGAATAAGTTTGAGTACATCATCGATTGCACGATAGAATGTGAACAAAGAGAGGTTTCCTAACACCCTGTAGCCTCCTGAAGATAGGTACAGACGTCTCTGTACCGATCCGCAAGACTCTACTGGGTATGCCCGTGACTCGTGAGACCTACGTGAGCCTAGTGCTCTGATACCAACTTGTCACAACCCAAAAATACTAACTCAGGTCGTGATGGCGCCCAACAACAGGGTTAGGCAAGCCAACAAAATTTCACTTCGTGCTTTCTTATTTGTATTACACATTTCACCATTTACCGAGTTAACAAGATAAAATATGACATCGAATGATCATTATCCATGTTTTAATCCAAAAGTTGTCATCAGGAGGCGAGAGCCGACATACAAGTATATACATATACAGTCCGGAATCCCAAAATAACTACTACGTGTGTGTGCCAGGAACTAGTGTCACGAGTGGTACGGTCATACTAACAGGATAAGCAAAAGATAGAATATACAATCCCGCTGTCTGAATAAATAGACGCAAAACCAAAAATAAATGAAACTCCATGGTGCCGCCGGAGGTCGCCAGAAGAAGCAGCTCACCGTGAAGTCAGGTCCGCTGCGGTCAATATCTAGCTCCGGTCTGATAACATGATGCACTAGCCTCAGAACCTGTACAGTTAAGTACAGAAGTGCAACATGAGTACATAAAATAAATATGTACCCAGTGAGTATCCCGTCTAATCTCGAAGAAGTAGTGACGAGAGGTCGACTTCACACTCACTAAGGTCCAATAATATAACATACGACCGGATATAATGAAATACAGTAGGAAGGTAAGGCAGTGAGCAGCAAATACATAGCAAGTACAGAAATCCAAGTAGCTACTGAAATTAAACAACAATGTACACTTTCCTTTTTTCCAAGTATCTGTCAAGCCAATATCCTTCAATCCGCCGTCGCGTACGACCCGCTCCCATATATGTATTACAAGTACTCTCCAAATCCACCGTGGCGTACGGTCCGATCCCATATATATATACAAATACCTCTCAAATCCGTCGTGGCGTACAACCAGATGCCATATATGTACAATTACCTTTCAAATCTGTCGTGGCGTACGACCCGATCCCATATATGTACAACCACCTTTCAAATCCGCCGTGGCGTACGACCCGATCCCATATATGTACAATTACCTTTCAAGTCAAATGCCACAAAATCTTAGAGAAAACACTACTACGCACAACAGGTGTTCATAACATATAGGTCATTTCAAGGAAAATATAAGGCATGATGTGGGCCTAACTACACGTACATAATAATAATAGCCGCCACGTACGGACTCTCATCACTTGGTGCGTACGTAGCCCCCAAACAAGTACACATAGCATTTAAATCACCTAGGGGGACAAATCCCTCTTACAAGGTTAGAAAAGAGACTCACCTCGTGTCGAATCTACCCCTCGGACCGCGAATGCGCCCGACACTCCGAACTCTACACCCGAGGACTCGCAACTAGCCAAAAGGTGTACACTTATATCAATGAATGCTCAATGTGGGGAAATTATCTATTTATTCAAAAAATCATCATTCTTGAAGAATTCCCAAAATTCAACCCCGGGCCCGCACTCTCGGATTCCGAAAATTCTCGAAGGAATCACTCACCCATAGCCTAAGGATCATTAATATGTAGTTTCTACTTGAATTCATAGCATTAAACGGACAATTCGCTAATTTCCTCAAGAACCCTAAATTTACTACCCAAATCTTGATTTTCAATGATCTAGTAGTTAATCCCATTAATAATTCATGTATTAAACTAGTAATAGGGAGGAATTAACTTACCTCTACAGTAGCTAAGTCATGGTGTGTTCTTCCCAAGCTCACAAGTCTCTAATGGAGGTATGAAATGAAAAGAGATGAAGAAATCTCGTATTTTAAAGAATATATACTGCCTGGCCTACAGGGGTTCCGCACCTGCGGCTCGAGGACCGCACCTGCGGTCTCGCGCCTGCGGAGTTGGACGGGAAATACTGGGCCCACACCTGCGGAGCTGGAGACCGCACCTGCGGCTCCGCTCCTGCGGAATTGGATACGCACCTGCGAGGCTGGGACCGCAGGAGCGGTCCCGCACCTGCGACTGGGCTACCACACCTGCGGTCACACCAGAAACAAGTGCACCAGCAACTATTTTAGCTAATTTTGGACCTTGTGTGGTGTTCGGGAGGCACCTGGGACCACCCGAGCCCCCGTCCAAATATACCAACAAGTCCTAAATCATAATACGGACTCGCTCGAGCCTTCAGAACGCCCAAAACAACGCTAAACCTCAAAATCACACCCCAAAACCCCTAAAACCATAACTTTAAGAACTTCAAGTTCTTGATTTTTATAGCGATGCGCCGGACCGACCTATACAACTCAGAGTGACATCAAATTTTGTAGACGAGTCATAAATGGCGTAACGAAACTATTCCCCGTCTCGAAATCACATTCGGACCTCGATAACATAAATTCACGTTTCAAACCAAATTTCAAACTTAAGGAAATCCTTATTTCTATATTGGGCGCCGAAACGCTCCCGGGTTATCGAAAACCCATTCCGAACATACGCCCAAGTCAGAAATCATCATACGAAGCTACTGACACTGTCGGAACTCGATTCCGAGGTCGTTTGCTTTCCTATATTGCTCAAAACATTTCTAAATCCTGAACCACCAGTCCCCGCAAGTCATAAATCACTATAAGCCGCTACAGGAAGTCTTATTTAGGGGAACGGGGTCCGAATACGCAAAATGACCGATCGGGTCGTTATAATATATGTATGAGAAATGTTGACTATATTGTTGTCTCGGGGATGTACTCCTTAACACCGTGTTGACGTATGTTAAGTTTCAATCAATTGAAACTAAACCGATAAAACCCGATAACCGTCCGATAAGAGCTAAACTGATATCAATCCGCCCGATATCTTATCAGGTGGCTAGCAGATTAATACATTTAAAAATCGTTAATCGATAAACCAAACCGTTAAGAGTAACTAACCGCCCAATCCGCCTGATAAGCAGCCCTATTTAGGACGTTATTACCTCTTGTTTATTTTAGTTGATTTTTTTGGGACTGTTTTTATACATATTAAGGAATTAATTATATAATATTAATTAATAATAAATTGTTTTTTTTTATTCATTGAAAATACAACAAATATTCCTAGACTTTTTACTCCAATGGCTACTTTGAAAAAAAGAAGTTAAATTCTTCCTATACTTGAAAATATCAAATATTGTAGATCACGAAAAAAAAATAAGAAATCAATTAAAATAGACCGTACGTGTAATAAATATGGGGTTTATTTTACTCGTACACTTGTAACCACATGATTCATACAACAAGTTCACATAAATATCGCGGGAGCGCTTATACGGGAGTCGGTTTTGGGGCCCCATAAATTAGTGGTTGATCTTTGTCCAACAATAACACTGCATATATCAAAAGACCAATTCCCATAAGAAATAGGAAACTCCAAATATACCCCTGTAAATTGTGACTGGTCAGATCCAGTTACAAAGGAACATTCTAGAACCAATTAACCCAGCACATTAAATACTCCTCTCCTTTCCCCTCCCCCTCTCATCAAACCCTAACACAATTCTTTATTCGCTTACTTTCTCTCCGCCATCTTCATATTCTCTTTTTTGCTTTCTCGTATTTTCCGTTGGTGTATAGTGAGAAAAAGCTAAGTAATGGCCGGAAAAGGAGAAGGTCCGGCGATCGGAATCGATCTCGGAACTACTTACTCTTGTGTCGGTGTATGGCAACATGATCGTGTTGAGATTATTGCTAATGATCAAGGGAACAGGACAACGCCGTCTTATGTTGGATTTACTGATTCTGAACGTCTCATTGGTGATGCCGCTAAGAATCAAGTCGCCATGAATCCTATTAACACTGTATTCGGTAAGTTTTAAGCTCTGATATGTTGTTAGATCTTAAACTTTTGTCCTTTGTGATTTTAGCTTGTTTTGTTGTTGATTAATATTAGAGCTGCTGTTATATCTAGAGTGAATGTTGAGCTATTGCATAATGACCTTGTTTCTGTTAATAGTAGTGTTAATGTATGTAATAATTGTATTGGTAAATAGTGTTAATACGTATTATATCTCGTTTGATGAAGATAACTGTTCTAGAATTGTGTTTGTTATGAATTATTTCTAACCAATTGTTGATTTAGGACTTTGAGCCAGTTGTAGCGAAGTACTACTAGCACAATTATCGTCTATCTATATGAGTTAATCTAGATGTTTAGTTGAATGCCGTTGATTCCCCATGTCGTAACTCATATGCCAATGGTTTATACCTAATTTCTGTTCATGTTTGCTAGACATAGCCACATTAACAAAGGTGAATTCAGGATTTAAGCTTCAGGGTTTAAACCTCAAGTTTCTTAGCATCAAACCTGTTATATTTTTTAAGCTAGGGGTTCATACCTACTACTTATTGCAATCAAATCTAATTTGCTCTGTGTCCCAGCACCTTCATACTGCATCCTCCCCTGGCCATATAGGTTGTCCCACCAAAATATCTGACCATTAATATGGATTTTTTCAATTTCTACTGGTTTAATATTCATGAATACATCTCTGCTGTCATTGATTTAAAGTTTTCCTGAATTTGATGGTCTTTTGCTGTTATGTTACGTTTTGTGCTATAGTTGCCGTTCATGCATAGTGTTTTTTTTTTGGTGAGGGGGAGGGGGATTTAACCTTTGATTTAAATAGTTTTGAAGTAAAGATTGTATGTGATTGAATCAGTGCTTACTATGTTTTTACAATGGCAGATGCCAAGAGGCTCATTGGAAGGAGGTTCAGTGATGCCTCTGTACAGAGTGACATCAAATTGTGGCCTTTCAAGGTTATTTCCGGACCTGGTGACAAGCCAATGATTGTTGTCAACTACAAGGGTGAAGAGAAGCAGTTTGCTGCTGAAGAGATCTCTTCCATGGTTCTTATAAAGATGAAGGAAATTGCCGAGGCCTTCCTTGGATCAACTGTGAAAAATGCTGTGGTTACTGTACCTGCATACTTCAATGACTCACAACGTCAGGCTACTAAGGATGCTGGTGTCATATCTGGCTTGAATGTCATGCGTATTATTAATGAGCCTACAGCAGCTGCCATTGCTTACGGTCTTGACAAGAAAGCCACTAGTGTCGGTGAGAAGAACGTTCTTATCTTTGATCTAGGTGGTGGTACTTTCGATGTGTCCCTCCTTACTATTGAAGAAGGTATTTTTGAGGTGAAAGCCACAGCAGGAGACACTCACCTTGGAGGTGAAGATTTTGATAACAGAATGGTGAACCACTTTGTCCAGGAGTTCAAAAGAAAGCACAAGAAGGACATTACTGGTAACCCAAGAGCCCTTAGAAGATTGAGGACAGCATGTGAGAGGGCGAAGAGAACGCTTTCTTCCACTGCCCAGACAACAATTGAGATTGATTCCTTGTATGAGGGAGTTGACTTCTATTCCACCATTACTCGTGCTAGATTTGAAGAGTTGAACATGGATCTTTTCAGAAAGTGTATGGAGCCAGTTGAGAAATGTTTGAGGGACGCCAAGATGGACAAGAGCACTGTACATGATGTTGTTCTTGTTGGTGGATCCACTAGAATTCCCAAGGTACAACAGCTGTTGCAAGACTTCTTTAATGGTAAGGAGCTTTGTAAGAGCATCAACCCAGATGAGGCTGTTGCCTATGGTGCAGCTGTGCAAGCTGCCATTCTAAGTGGAGAGGGTAATGAGAAGGTTCAAGACTTGTTGCTTTTGGATGTCACCCCTCTATCTCTTGGGTTGGAAACTGCTGGAGGAGTGATGACTGTCTTGATTCCAAGGAATACCACTATTCCTACCAAGAAAGAGCAGGTGTTCTCTACATATTCTGACAACCAACCTGGAGTGTTGATTCAGGTGTATGAGGGTGAGAGAGCAAGAACTAGAGACAACAACTTGCTGGGTAAATTTGAGCTTTCTGGTATTCCTCCTGCACCTAGGGGTGTGCCACAAATCACAGTCTGCTTTGATATTGATGCCAATGGTATCTTGAACGTCTCTGCTGAAGACAAGACCACCGGACAGAAGAACAAGATCACAATTACCAATGACAAGGGTAGGTTGTCAAAGGAAGAAATTGAAAAGATGGTCCAGGAAGCAGAGAGGTACAAGGCTGAAGACGAGGAACACAAGAAGAAGGTAGAGGCCAAGAACGCACTGGAGAACTATGCCTACAACATGAGGAACACCATAAAGGATGAGAAGATTGGTTCTAAGCTAAGCTCAGATGACAAGAAAAAGATTGAGGATGCTATTGACCAGGCAATTTCATGGCTTGACAGCAACCAGCTCGCTGAAGCTGACGAGTTTGAAGATAAGATGAAGGAGCTCGAGAGCATCTGCAACCCCATCATTGCTAAGATGTACCAAGGTGCTGGTGGTGAAGCAGGTGCACCTATGGATGATGATGCTCCTCCAGCTGGTGGTAGCAGTGCAGGCCCCAAGATTGAGGAGGTCGACTAAGTGTGTGGAGTGATCAGTGCTTGTTTTCTATTTTAGTACAGTACTTCTTATATTGGGTACTTTTTATATTTTTTGCAATGGTTAATTGGGTATTATATTGGTTTCCTCGAGAATAGTATGCTGTTAAAGTTTCATCGTTGATGGCTTTAAAATAGCATCATCGATTTTGCATGTCTAGTTATTAGTTACTTTTCTATGGAAGTATATTACTCTAGCTATTGTCTTCTTACTTTGAGTCTAGGGTGCAATTTTTGTCTCAAATATTTCTTATTGTTTTCTACTTTGAAGAGAAGTATCTTGTCTCTATCACTCGCAGGATTCCAACCCCACAACGTAATAGTGAAGATGACTCAAAGTTTTAGGCTTTCTGTTCTGTAAGTCTTGAATTAGATTTTTGTGTTAGATGGATATTTTGGGTAACAAGAGTGATAAAAAATGCTTCAAGTAAAAAATTAGGCATATTTTGCAAGTTAAATCACAGGCAAAAAAGAAGACGGCGCTAAAGGCAACTACTTTTTGTTCCAAGTGCAATGGTTGATTTATTTCCTTACTTTGGTAGGTAGAAAAAGCTGCAGAGAACAAGTCATGGTTTTGCAAAAAAAATTTAAAAGCAAAATACATAATTTACCCATTGACCTTGCACCCAAATTTTCACGTGGTCAATGAGTATCTTTACCATCAAATGAAGCACCTAAACATGAGATTTTTTTGTATCAGATATCAACTTTTTAGGTTTTGTTTTTTAAAATTTTAAATAGGATTATCTTCTTCCTTGTTTAAAAATCACCAAACCTACCATGGCTGCTCCTTGACACTTAGACCCACTTCTCTCCACCCGATCTACTTTTCTCAAATAGATCTACCAAGATTCATATCTCTTTTGGTTGATCATTTAGTTTTGTAGATTTTTTTGTTAAGAATCGATAATTAGAATTCAATAATTAAAACTCTTTATAGCTCCACCAACCATTAAAACTTGGCTCAAGCATATGTATAGAAATTTTTTCTTTTCTAGAAAAGCTTAGCTTGAGCATTTGTCATGGCTAAGTTAAAATTTTCAAAAGGGTGAATTTTTTGAAAATATCCCCCGTCATTAAAGCTTACTTGAAGCTTTTGAGATAAGCAAATTCCTTAAATTTGTTAATGGGTAAATTTACAAATAATTAAATTGTAAAATTCTTAATCTTCTTCGCTAAGAAAGTTTTCCCCAAATCAGACTCAAATCAATGCCGAATACAAGAAAGAAAAAATAGCTTACAGTTAATACGGAAAAGGGTAAAAAGACAACGATAGAAATTCGAACTCTAAGATTTTTACATGTAAATGCACATTCCTCTTTATTATTACTAATTTACTACCTCGCTGCTTTAGTTGTGGAAATCGAAAGAGCACGAACAAAAATTGAAAGCATGGTGATGGCAGTTATGGTGGACAAGATGAAGAAGATATGGGTATAATTGTAATTTTATGTGCTATTTTATTATTAGTCAGTGACATGTGTCACGACTTTATCAGCACGTGACAATACACATGGTGTCTTAGACACACTCGACAAAGGTTGGGTATGTAAAAGATTGCCCGTGGTGGAGAGGTGTGTAATAAGGATTTGGACGCAAGATCGATGGGTAAACTATGTATCTTGCCTTTACGATACTACCTTTTTCTTTGAACATGGGAGATTACTTTTATACCTATATATAAAGGTCATCTTCATAATTTCAGAATAAGGGGCATGATGCCCCATTTCCTTGCAAAAAGTTACTTCAGTGAAAAATTAACAAGTCTTTCACCAGCTGATAAGGACCTGCCGATTCCACATATTGTAGAAACTATCCAAGGATATCAAAGATAAGGACCTGCCGATTTCACATTACTTTACTTTATTATATATTAGAAGAGCCACGGTTTCGACCAGGTTGCTTTATGTCTTTTATGAAAAAGCTGAGGGTAATTTAGACTTTTAGGCATCACTTTAAGTTCCATTTCAGATACGTGGATTGTTTACACAACTCCTACGTGTAAATTGCGTATCCATACTGGTCTTCTAAGAGACGAGGTGTTAACTTTTCCCTTTTTCAGCTTTCTCCCATTCTTGCTCTCAAGGTGTTTCTACACAAGCTTCAGGTATTTCTCTTTCAATTAATTCTGCACATATCTTCTTCTCTGTTTCTTGATCTTCTTTTGAGTTTCTCCATCCTCTTTAATTTAGCTATTCAATGGCTGTGGAATCCCTTCATCTTCAACCTCAAACTTTATGTATTATATCTTTCTCTTACTTTGTCTTTCCGTTTTTCCTCAAAGTACTTAATAAAGTTTGGAGTTGGTCGCTTCTATCTTCTTTAGTTCTTTTCCACTGTTCCTCCCCCCACCCTCGATTCTGTTTTCTTTTCTCCTAATGTTTTTTTATCTTTTTTTATTCTTTTGGGTTCCTTTCCTACTACTATGGTGCCTTTTCGGTGTTTTCATGCTTTCTGGTTTTGCGATTTTATGAGTGTTGCTAAATTGAAAGGTGTGATATGAGTACATAACTGTAAAGAAACATATCATGATAGTAACTTTATTTGTTTTAGGCTTCTTGCTGAAGATAGGAATTTTGAAAAAATAAGGGCTTTGTCTGCCAAATGCTTGATCTTTCCTAGCATGTTAGAGATAACCATGAGCAAGTTGGTAGCCATTTAGTCGTGCATGACTGCGACGAGCGCTAAATTGGTATAGTTTTTCATCTTTCTCTCCTTTTTTTGGTTGGAGTTGTCTAATAGGTCGTTGTTTTGTTATGTTTTATCTTCATTGTTATTGCAGTTTCTTCATTCGATTGTGATAGTTGTCAATCCGTGCATTTGTACAGTATTTCATAATATATTAAGTACTGCTCTTAGCCTCTTCTACTGCTTAACTTTTCCTTCTCCAGGACGATTCGAGATCTCGAAGACGATCCTCAACTTATCGAGTCCATTTTATTTATTTCTGAATCTTAAATTTGTTGACATGTATGCACGTTACTCTTTAAATACGCTTAGTAATGTTAAACATGTAACTCAACCTTAAGTTTTTTTTTGGTAACTAATATTTTATTACCAAGTAAAGAATTACATCGTAAAAATCAAACTTCTAATTCTGGACATCCTCCCATAATTAGTATCACCCTATTCTTCTACTTCTATCTCTATCTGACTAATCAAAATACAATTGTTATGCATAGAAATTTAATGCATCTAGTCTACTTCTCAATATATTCATCATATATCCTCTTCCATACACCATCTGTACAATTTTCTTTATTAAGACTCCAGATTGTCTTCGTTGTCCACGAAAAACTCTGTAGTTCCTTTCCTGCCATACATAGTAAACACAACATGCAAGTGATATTCGATAAATTTCAGCTTCTGTTGATCTGCTTCGAGCGTTCTTACTTGCCCATGCTATTTCTTGACTCCACTCCATCGGCAACCTTTTAATGTTCAACCATTGCAACATTTTCCCCCAAACTTCACTTGTATATATACACTTGAAGAATAAGTGTTCCATGGTTTCATCTTCCACCTCACATGATGGACATTGTACCTGCTTTGTTATCCCCCATTTCTCTAGTCTGTCTCTTGTTGCTAGTCTGCCCAGAATAGCTAAGTACAACATGAAAATTCACTTTTGCATACCCCCATTATTACATATCAATCTTATCCATTGCACTTTCTGTTGTTCTGTCTCCATCTTCTTGTAAATGTAGCTGATAGTTATGCTTCTTTTTTCCAATATGTCATGTAGATCCAACCCAACTTCTATGAAATATTGTTTAGCCTTCAGAATCTTCCTTACCAGCCATGATGCTTGTTTAGCCTCTATTTGTTCCACAGTCTTTCCCTTCCCATAGTAAGTATGAATCCATACTACGCATAATTTGTCCTTCTTTTGAGCTAAACACCACAATAGTTTACTTATTGCAGCTTTGTTCCATGTTTCAATATCAAGCAAATTCCACCCTCCACTTGCTTTTGGTTGACACAGTCTCTCCCTTGCCACAAGTGCATTCTTTGTCACCTCAACACCCCCAACCCATAAGAATTTCCGACAGATAGCTTCTATAAGATGAACTATCATCTTTGGAAACACAAAAATTTGTGACCAATACGTTTGGATTGAAAGCAACACACTTTTAATCAATTGGATTCTGCCAGCATAAGAGAGAAATATTTTTGTCCAGGATGTTATTTTTCCTTACATTCTGTCCAGCAATAGTTGAAACTGCACTATTGACATCCTCTTAGTACTCAAAGGCACTCCCAAGTATCTGTGATGACCCACAAGGTCATCCTAAGTAATTCTAGATAAATTTGTGTTCCGAGGCCCCGAAAGCCTCCGTTAATCTCACCTCAATATGCGTGTACAACCCGGACGTGTAGCCGAGAAGCTTCTATGTGAAAATCTGATAAAAATGGAATTTTTGTAACAATTAAATGAATAAAGTTAACTTTGATCAATATTTTTGATAAATGGACCCGAACCCATGATTTGATGGTCCTGGAGGGTCCGTAGGAAAATATGAGCCTTGGGCGTATGCCCGGAATCGAATTCCGAGGTCCCAAGCCCGCGAAATAAATTTTTAAAGAAAATTGTTGTCTGAAAATAATAAAGGTTTTTAAAAATGAATAATTATGTGAAAACCGTGTTACCGGGCCCGTATTATGGTTCCAGAGCCCGGAATAGGTTTAATATATGTTATGTGACTTATCTGTGAAATTTGGTGTAAAACAGACTTGAAATGACGGGTTTCGGATAAAAATTGGAATAATTAAGCCTTATGAAGTTTTAAGAAATTTCAATGAGTTTTGAGGTTTAATTCCTTATTTTTGATGATATTTTGATGATTTAAATGCTTGAACAAGTTCGTATGATGGTTTGGGAGTCGTGTGTGTTTTTGGTTTTGAGACCCGAGGGCTCGGGTGAGTTCCGGGTATCTAACGGGGTGTGAAAACAAGAAAAATCTAGTGTTTTGAATCAGTTTCTGGTGTCTGGTATTTGGTCTGTGCGATCGCATGGGAGGGCCTGCGATCGCACAGAGTTAGAGTGGGGGCCTGGGATTTTGTTCAGTGCGAACGCACCATTCAGGCTGTGATCGCGGAGGGGTCTTGGGGAGTTACTATGCGGACGCGGGGTGTGGTGTGCGACCACACAGGGTTAGCATAGGCCTGAGGGCTGGGTAGCATAAGACTTGTGCGATCACGCTCTTGCTCCTGCGATCGCGGAGCTTAAATTCCCATACGTTGTGCGATCTCACTCCTCCTTCCGCGATCGCACATGTATAATTTCCCCAGTTATTTTAAAAACTCCAAAACAGAATACTATACGGGAATCCTCAATTTTCAGCCTTCTCTTCTTCTCCCAACCTCCATTGATGACCCCCAAGCTAGAATCCTACCATAACCTCTTAGGTAAGTGATTACAACATTGTTTCCTTCCATTTTTCATCACTATTTACTAGAATCTAGGCCTAAAAACATGAAATCAAAGTAGGAATTAGGGGTTTTGGGTAGAGTTCGTTTTTTGGGGATTTTGGGTAATTCAACCTCAATTTGAGGTCGGATTTCAAAACAAATTGTATATTCTAACTCGTGGGGGTATGGGTGATCGGGTTTTGGTCCAAGCCTCGTGTTTGGACCAAGCAGACCCGGGGTCGAATTTTGGAAATTTTGGAAGAATGATAGGAATTGTGTATTTAGGCTATGGGATTGTGTTATTGAGTTATTATTGATATACTTAAGTTAATTATGCCTAGATATTGTTGTTCCGGAGTTGAATTCAAAAGGAAAGGCGGTGTTAGAAGGTTGATTGCTATATTTTGGACCCGAGGTAAGTGTCTTGCCTAACTTTGGTGAGGGAATAGGTATTGAATGCTATGTTCTAAGTGTTTATCATGTTCAATGCATAGGTAAGGTGACAAGTACCTATGCATTGTGAGTCAAGCATGCCCGTGAGTAATTTTGCTAAAAATTTTGTTATTACTTTTATATTCGTTATATTATGAATGTGTCTCTACTTGGAAGCCGTTATTGTTGGAAATCTTGGTTGATGACTCATGATGTGTTGGTTGATTGAAAATCCAACTGTTAAAGATATATTCGAATTGATTGGTTATAGCTGAGACCCTTGCCGGGCAATTGTATTGATATTTATTGATGTTTTCCCCTTGCCGGGTGATATTGAAATGTATTTCCACTATGTTGTACTCCTTGCCATTATATCTGTCATTGTTTGGTGAGGAAGAGTGTAAAGCACGAAGGGTGATGTCGTGCCATGATATTTGATTACATTGCATAGTGAGGAAGAGTGTAAAGCACGAAGGGTGATGCCGTGCCATGATTCATATTGATTATAAGCACGAAGGTTAATGTCGTGCCATGATTTACATTGATTATAAGCACGAAGGTTAATGCCGTGCCATGATTCATATTGATTATAAGCACGAAGGTTAATGTCGTGCCATGATTTACATTGATTATAAGCACGAAGGTTAATGTCGTGCCATGATTTATATTGCCTTACATTGTACATTGTATTGCGAGGATGAGAGTAAAAGCACGAAGGGTGATGCCGTGCCATGATTTATACTATTCCGCATTATACATCGCATTGTGAGGAAGAGAGTAAAAGCACGAAGGGTGATGCCGTGCCATTGTTTACATTTCCGGTATTTGTACTTGTTTCGTTAGCTATTGTGTTAAATTGCCTCCCTTATTTACTTCTATATGTCAATTTAACTGCTTCATTTCACTTGTCCCCCTTTACTGCTCCCGTATCCCTTACTTGTTTGCTTATCTCTTGCCTTGTATTATCCCTATTACCTGCTGTGGAATAGGACATGTTATCGTTATTGTCAAGTCTAGCCTCGTCACTACTTTGGCCGAGGTTAGGCTCGGCACTTACTCAGTACATGGGGTCGGTTGTACTGATGCTACACTGCACTTCTTAATGTTGTGCAGACCCCGCATCTAGACCCAGTGGATCGCATTGAGGGAGTCATCTTCAGTCCACCCAGAGCTTCAAGGTATACCGCTGGCGTTCGTGGACCTTGAGCCTCTCCTGTTCATTAGTTCTCCTATTGTCTCATTTCTTCTGTAGCTCCAAAGACAAATATGTATTTCTTTTCAGACCCTGTATTTAGCACTCTGTTTAGATAGTTCATGAGTTGTGACACCCCGGTTTTGGGCTTATGCGACGTTATGTATTTTACCATTTCATTTGGCATTTTCGGATTTTTATTACATTTCCGCTGTTAAAATTCTTAAGTGTTTCGTTATTTCTGTTAAGATTTTTAAAGGTATTTCTTTTACTACTGTGGAATTGGGTTGCAAAATGTTAGATTACTTGTACACGTTGGCTTGTCTAGCGGGTTCAACGTTAGACGCAGTCATGACCTGAAGGTGAAATTTCGGGTCGTGACAGTATCTTATAGGCAATTCTCCTTTTGGAAATCCCAGCTTTTCCATGATACTTTGCTGAATCTGTGTCTTCATTCCACCAAAATACATTGAGCTTTTATTCTTATTTGCATTCAATCCTGACACTCTTGAGAACTCTCTAAAGCAATCATATAACATATAGATTGATGTTTCATCCCCCTACAAAACAGTAGTAGGTCATCAGCAAATCCCAATTGAATGATTTGTGATCTTTCACATCTTGGATGATAGTTGAAATCATGCTGATGCTTCAAGGTTCTAAGCAGTCTACTGAGGTAGTCCATAGCTAACACAGATAGATAAGGGGATAATGGATCCCCTTGCCTTAGTCCTTTCCTGGCTGGAAAAGGACAAGTAGAACTTCCATTAATCAGAATAGAATAAGACACAGTGGTGATGCACTCCATTATCCACCCCACAAACCTTAAAGGGAAGTTCATAGCTAGCATCACCTATTTTAGAAAGCTCCATTCTAAGGAATCATATACTTTTTGCATAGCTAGCTTTATCATACATCTTGGTGTAATCTCCTTCCTTCCATATCCTTTAACTAACTCATGACTTAATATGATGTTATCTGATATAACTCTTCCTGGAACAAAGGTTGTCTGACTTGAATCAATCAACTGATCCATGACCTTATGTAATATTCTTGTCATCACCTTGGAGATTATCTTGTACAACACAGTACAACAGGATATAGGCCTATATTCTTTAACTGAAC
This sequence comes from Nicotiana undulata, assembly GCA_005239495.1. Classification (NCBI taxonomy): domain Eukaryota; kingdom Viridiplantae; phylum Streptophyta; class Magnoliopsida; order Solanales; family Solanaceae; genus Nicotiana; species Nicotiana undulata. The sequence continues at coordinate 37,492 of ML256335.1, read as the reverse complement.
TTGGATTCTTGACTTTTGGAATTAGAGTAACAACAATACAGTTTATAGCCTTGTACATTTTGCCAGTCTCAAAGAACATCTTCACTGCCTCGATCACTTCCTCCCCTATAACAATCCATGCTTTCTAAAAGAAGTAAGCATTAAATCCATCACACCCTGGAGCTTTATTGTCATCAATACTCTGCAATGCCTGATATATCTCCTCCGAAGATATTGGTTCTACTAGTTTCAACTGTTGCTCCCTTGCTAATATTGCACCTTCCTTCATTATTTCTGGATTGATTACTGGGATCTGATCTGCTGCACTTCCTAGTAGCTTTTTGTAGAAATCCACTATCTCCTGCTCCACTTCATTCTTCTTCTGTAGTAGCTTCCCATTTTGATCTACTAGGCATTTGATCTTATTCATGGATTTCCTGTTTTTTCATGCATGTAAAAAAATAAGCATTGTTAGAGTCACCCAGTTTCAACCATTTGGATCTTGATTTTTGTTTCATAATGCTTTATTCAATCCTTGTCCATTTCTCCAGCTTCTTCCTTAACTCTTTCTCTCCTTCAATCATGTTTATAGGATGATTTGGATCATGCATTCCTTCTTGTATTTACTGTAGCTGTTTTCTTGTCTGCTGCACTGTTTCATTGATCTTTTTGAACTCCTCTGTGTTCATCTTCTTCAATTCCTGTTTAACTGGTTTCATCTTCTGCCATATCCCTTCCATCCCTCAGCTTCTAGTATTAGTTTCCCATGCTTTATCCACCACATTTACAAACTCCTTCATATCAGCTATGTAGTTATAGAATATGTACATCTTTGGTCCAGTCCTCTCATCACCTTCAAACTGAATGCTTAAAGGTGTATGATCAAATATAAAGGGTTCCATAACAATCACTTCTACTTGTTTCATTGTAGTCATCCATTCTGCATTAACTATAGCTCTATCAATTTCGCTCCAAACATGGTTATTTGTTCATGTGAACTGTCTTCCTATGTATTTAAGCTCATTCATGTCATTATCAATCATAAAATCCTTAAAATTCCTTATTTCTGCATCTTGTACTATTTTTTCACTCAATCTATCCTCTACATCATTTATAGCATTGTAGTCTCCCATAGCTAACCAGGCCCCATCAACTCCATTTTTTATAGTTTCTAATTCTTTCCACATAGTCTTCCTATCCTCCACAGTATGAAGCCCATATACAACAGTGAAATAGAACTGTAATTGGCTATCCCCCATTCTCACCTTACCATGAATCAACTGATTACTCTTCCATATCTCTATGAAGTGCACCTTATTTGGATCTCATATCACCCATATTCTCCCTTTCCCATTTCCTTCATAATTACCAGCATAATCAGCCCCTTTTTATGATCTGTTTTCCTTTATCTTCTGTTGTTCTATGCTCAAAAATAACCATAATGCTAATTTTGTTTATTTTAACAAATCTACTTATCTCCTTCTGCTTATAACTCTTGTTCGGTCCCCTTACATTCCATGTCACTAACTTATTTCTGTTTGAATAAAACTTGAACCACTCCTGTGTTTCCTTCTTTACTACTTTGACCTCTTTCCATACCCCTTACTTGTGCAACCTGGTGTTCACCCTCATTATGCTTGTTGAGTATGTTGAAACCATTGGTTATTCTCATCCTGTTCCCATCTGTTGCTTGCACTGGTTTGGCTACTGACTTTCCCGATACTGCCTTCCATCCTTCATTTGTTTCCACTTGTTCATTTTCTACTACATTGATTGATAATTCTTTCCCCATCACCACCTCTTTTTTTTCCTGTTATTTCTTTGACTTGCCATACTTTCTTCTGTGCATTTGTCCTCAATAATTGCCATTTATCTTTCTGCCTTTCCTCTTTACAACAATGTCCAATCATTAGACATTTTTCACAATATTTTGGCTTTCATACATATTCAACTTTCTGATTAAATTTCCTACCAGTTAGAACTTGATCTTAACAGTCTCAGGTAATGGTACAGTGACATCCATTTCAATCAAAATTTTGGCATAAGAGATTCTCTCCATTTTAGTTACACTCATCAACATACAATGGCACTCCTAATCCACTTCCTATTCTACTCAACGAGTCTGCACTCCAACAATTCAGTGGTAAGTTTGGCAGCACTACCCACAGTGGAATTGTTTTTAGAATTTCATCCTTAAACTGAATTCAAATGACCATTCCTTAATGATTATAGGCTTATTCCCTATAGTATGAGGTCCTGAGAATAGTACAACATCCCGATCATCCCTATTATTGAACTTGATCACAAAATATCCCTCATTATGATAGAATATCATTGGCTTTGCTACAAAATTCCATTGACTTGCTACAAATCTCTCCAAAGTTCCAATCGTAGGTGTTGAACCAACAACATACAGAATCAGTGCATTTTTCCATTTCCCTGTTTCCTTTTCAACTTCTGTTTTTGCTAATTCTACAATTTTCTCCCCATTCTGTACTATTGGAGCTACAAAATTGAGATTCATACCTCGCAAACCAAATCGACTGTTTCCCACTAGATTTGCCCAAATCTTATTCTCCGGCAGTTTTTCTTGTGATTCCTCTTCAGTTTGCTTCACCTCCTTCCTCATACTATCACCTTGCTCCACAACTTCCAGTTGAACTTGATTTCCACATGCATGTACATATAGCAATCCCATGTATGATGTACACTTCAAGCATTTGGTAATGGTGACGTTATCGTGGATGGGAAGACCGTATGTAGGCATATAATGTACAGCAATTAGCATGCACTATTGCTTATGATTTGCTACTTACAATCAACAAGTTTTACTATCTGCAATTTCAAATCAAAATCAAATTAAATAAAAAAATAGTTGTTCCAACTTTCACAATATTGGGCCCGTGTTGGCACGGGCTATCTCTACCTAGTATTGTAGAAACTATCCAAGGATATCAAAGACAAGGACCTGCCGATTCCACACAGAAGCGGATCTAGGATTTGAAGGTGGCGGGTGCCCTAATTTCTTTTAATGTATACCTTGTAATGACTAATATGAAATTTGTTAGGAATGTTTATTTGATTTTTTTGAGTTTATTCGGGTCAACTTAATAGGTATTTTTAATTTGCAAATACAAAAATTACTTCTCATATATTAAAAAATAGACGTAAATAGCATTTTAAATAAGGAATTATACCTTTATTGTAACAACACAATTAAAATCAACATTTTCACTAGGAAATTACATCCTTTGTTGTATATTAAAATAAATTTACACAAGTAAGATAACATCTTCAATAAAGGAATCATCAATAAGAATAAAATTATTTTTAAAATATCTTCAATAGATAAATTATACCCCGCAAGTATAGAATTAAATAAACTACAAGTTCTTAAAAAATCAAAATCATAAATCTCATATTTTTAAGCAATGCTTACGAAATTTTTGCATAATTTAATAGTAAAGTGATTTAAATTACATTTAATAACCATAGAATAACAAAAAAAATTATGATATAATAAAAAAAGATGAAATTTTTTTGACCTCAAACGAAATTCCTAGTAAGACTAATATTTTTCGGATATGAAAGAAGAGAACTCATAAATTTGAGATTAAGAGGAATGTTTAATTTATAGAGTTTTATAATTTCGTAGTCTCATTTTTGAGTATTCTTGTTAGAGCCACATATAAATAATAGAACAAAGAAAAGAAAAATACAAAAGATAATGAATCGATAAATAGAAAATTGGGAGGTAGCCGCAAAGGAAAATGACTGGGACAAAAAGAAATAAAAAGCACACGAAAAGGGAAAGTCAGACAAGGTTCAAGATAATTTTCAACTTGAATTTTACACACGAGAAAAGCTTTCAAAAGGATCTAACAGCCATGACACCTTAGTCTAATTTACAGCTGCGGGTGGTGGGATACGATATTTAACCTAATTTAAGAAAATTTCAACATAGATATATAAAAAATTTATCATCTTAGCGGCTGCCGTGCCACCCCGTTGTAAAGGGGTGGATCTGCCCCTGATTCCACATATTGTAGAAACCATCTAAGGATATCAAACATCAAGGGGTTGTTTGATATAAGCGGTCGTTTGCTAGCGTGTATAAGAATAATGCGGAATAAGGTATATTAGTAATGCATGGATTAGTAATGCACGGGCTAGTAATGCCAACATTAGTTATGCAGATATTATTTCTTATCTACTATTTGGTGTGGTGTATTAAAATTATAATGCATTTGCATAATTTTTAAGAAAAATAGCTGTTTACAAAAATGCCCTCCATATTCTCGAGCTTTTAGGGACTTTAAGGATAATTTTGTCTTTAACCATGCTAATGCATGCGTTAATAACCTTGGTACTACTAATGTCATGGTTTTCTATGCATTACTTATGCATAGGATAATACCAAATATGATGTATCACATGTTGAAAAATGTACCAAACAAGGTATTAGTAATGCATAGAGCTAATGCTTACATTATTTTTTCTAATACCTCCTACCAAACAACTCCTTAATATTGCTAGTGCCATGGTTCGCTATGCATAGGGGTGACAAACGGGCGGTCGGATATGAACGGGTCTAAAACAAGTAATTTAAAAAACGGGTAAATTATCCAACCCGACTTATGTACGGATAAAAAATTATTTATCCGGCAAATAATATGAATATCCATATTATCCATGACTTCTTGAATATGATCACTTTTGGGAAAATTCCTAGTCTTCCAAACGTGGATAACTATTTTTTTAACCATTTTGCCACCTCTAGCTATGCATTAACTATACATCGGATAATATCAAATAAGGTATATAACTAATGCTTGTATTAGTTATACATAGGTTGAAAAAGTATATCAAACAAGATTTTACTAATACACAAAGCTAATGCACCCTGCCAAACGAGCTCTAATGGTTGGAAACTTGGAATATCAGCCTTACATTGCTAATGCAACAAGACCAAACAATATATAAATGATTATATATCTCTCAGTTTAAACAAATCCCTTCCTGCCAACACAAGTTATTGCGCTGCTATAAGAGCTACAGATATTGTGGTGGAGACAATCTGAAACCTAGGGATGGTTATCAACTTTCTAGCTACAGAAAGTTTAAAAATCCACATACTGAACCAGACAGTAAGAGATGTTCCTCGACTGTTTTTCGAGTCTAATTTCATACTATTCGATAGAAATTACAGACCGTCGAAGGAAAACGTTGTTCGTTGAGAAATTGAAAGAACCATCTCAGTAACTAATTTCAAAACATGCCAAAAAGCCACAACCGCTCCGGTTTGAAAAATACATAAGTAACTTGATTCAAGTTACTTCCTTCCCCTGCTAAGCCTCTGAAGGTGATAATTGATGCTACCCCAAGGCTTTCTGTTTTTGCCACTCTGCAGAAATAGGAATCACAATAAAACTCAATGTGAAAGGCAAGATAACAGGATTTATAGCACGCTTTAATGAAGAAATAACTCGATTTTTATATAACAATATAGAAAATACATGGAAGAAGCTTACTCCTCAGCTTTGCTAAGAACAGCATTAGAAGAAGAAAAAAAAAAGCAATATTTAGTATTCAACTAAAGAACATGCATCCAATTACCTGAGCTTCCATGCAAGTACTCAGAAGTGACTTTTGCCTGCCACATTTCTCATCCTTGTTATGATTTAAAGTCAAACAATTAAGAAATGTGACCATTTCTTTTGCGCAAGGTTTTTGGAGGCTTCCGAAGTTCCTTGGATTAATATATAAAGTCCCAGCTTTGCGACCCATTCTTCCCCAGTTCTGCGTAAATATAGAGAGGACGGTGTTGGACATGATATTTGATTAAATCAAATCAGCAGTTATACCAGTAGCACCAAAATCAGCAGGCAGAAAACTCATATACCATTACACTTCACTGTTTGAGACAAAAGCAGGATGAAAAACATTCTTGATGCAACAGAGAAGAATTATTTCCATGCTGCTTTTGCCATCCATATTATTCTCTACTATGAAGGCACCACAAAAGGAGTCAAGGTGTCACCAGTTATAAGTTATAACTATCACCATACACACATATTAGATAGAACATGTAAAAGTCACTAACAGAATACAACGAAAAAAGAGCCTTGCGAAAAAAATACACGATGAAAGTGAATATTTTTATAAGCTGCAGGTTGCATGACCAGCTGCTCCCTCATCCTAGTCTTTTCAGTCATGGTAGCACAATCAAATAATAACTTTTATATCTAAGTAGCATATTCAAACTTCGTAGAGGCAGCATTTTGAGGGGAAGCTTAAAAGTTGATAGTTCCAAGGAGAAATATTGATACTTTTACTATGTTTCCTATCTACGAAGTTGGAAATAAAACTTTTAGTCGAGTACTTTCTGTAACAGTTTTATCAAACAAATAAATTTGGAAGAAAAGCGTTTGGGAAATTATGCTTTGAACCTTGGTGACCTGATTCTGCTATTAGCTACTACTATTGACTTTTTGGGACCACAAAGGCACAACTAATGCAACTATTCTCCCTCTTTCCCATGGATGCATATAACCCATTGTTTTAGCGCATTTCTGATAGAGGGTAATTATGCTCTAGTGATCTATGCATCAAGGCAAGGTTTCCCACCAATGAGAAGTAAGGTGTCCAATATCTCGGCAAGTTAATTTAGTTTGACAAGAGTGATATAGATTAGAACGTTGCTTCCCATGGACTGTCACGGACTCACAGCACAATTAAACTTACTTTGTGAAGTAAATTTTATGCTTTGATTATAATAAAACCCTCACGGCAATAGTAAGAGCTTTTCTCATGGTAAAAACTATTGGGAGCCCGCACTCTTTTGCAATAAGTCGATCATGAAAGATTTTAGTGCCTAAGGTTTCAATTCCAAAAATTGTCTCAAACGCTCAATCTCTTGCTGACTATAAGATTTTGAAACTCTTCAAGCCTAGGTGGTTTCAATTCATTAAACACATACAATGATAATATGTACTTTTTTGACCAAAACACCTTGTTGGGAAGACTATGAGCCCACCAATCACAAGTCTAACATTACGTCTCTGACTAAGAGTAACCAAAATAAGAGGCCAAGACAGTCCGCTCATCTCCTCCATTTGCTTAGGGATGAAACCAAACTGTGTCTCAACACTAAATATCAGCAACGAAGCAAACAAAATTTACCTCTTGAAGTTAACCAACTGATAACTAGATCCAAGTCAGGAAGTAAAATCAGTAATGGCAATCTATTAAGATTAGATGGAAAATAAGAGGTAATTTCTCCCTGCTCCTATCGAGGTATAATAGGTGACAATTCACCAGGATAAGAAAATCAATAACCCCTCCACCCCTGCTTTTGCGAGTAACGCAGAATAATGTATTATTTCAGTTTTTTATCCGCGGGGTTACTAGGCAGTCAACCATAAAGTCATCAACAACAAGAATAACTACCTAACTGGTGCTTCAAGGTTTACATTTGTGAAAGAGGTGGATTGAGCTGACAACTCAGAAAAAGGTCAAATAATGAAATTGAGTTTGAACTCCATATTTGACTTGCGCGAGTCTCTAAAATGTACAAGTACAAGAGAAGATGGATGATACAACTAAAAGCTAAAGAACCCCGAGTGCAACACCCAGACTTTACCCTTTTCCTGTCTTCTTATGTTAACTTATTACCTATTTGCAGACCTCAAATCCCACAAGGATCCTCAAACAAGTCTGGCACTACACATCATAATCAAAAGACAGCATTTACCTATTTCAGACACTAATTTAAACATGAAAAACAGAAACCTATTCACATCTCTTCAAACCCCTAAAACATCAAATTCCTTCTGTTTGTTTTTTATTTCTGGAAAAACCGTCAGTGCCAAGCTTGTCTTACATCAGTGAATTGACAAGAAAAGATTGATTTATGGTTTTAATATTAGAATTCGCTTCAAGTATCAGAATAAACAATCAATTTGAGAAAGCACCATGCATTGCAAGTTGTAACATGGATAAGCAAAAGAAGAAAGATAGCCAACGTGCTACAAGCATGTTCATTACACCAACATGATTCTTTTCTTTTTTCTCTTTTTTTTTTGACGGTGGTATCGGGCCAACTTGCACCCATCTCAACTATTCCACGGGGTACCTACTACCTCCACCAACACAAGTAAAGATAATTCTTCCCATCAACGTTTACACAGAATTTTTAGCTTCTGCTGAGATTATAGACCAATAAGCTAAATATATTTGATGGTAAATACAAAAGGCAAACAAATTAATCAATCAGCTGAAGTTATCGCACTCCCACTTCTTCTTCCATATCTCTTATAACTAGTTCAATACATCATCTCTGGGGTCATTTTTCAATTCAGAATCAATTTACATGATCAAACAAGATTAGCAGAGTCCTGGATGTAGTATACAGTACACCCTTTAAGAACTAATAATATTTGTTCCTTCTCAGGGAAAAAAAAACTAATAATTGCTACTTATTAGTTACTACTTTTAATTAAACAATGATAAAGGTTCCACCTTCTTATGGCATTAATTAATACACTTATTTTTCATACAAGCAATCAGCAAGTAATGCCAGCTTAAAATTTAAAACAACACGGGAAGAAATTTGATTATAAAATCAGTTTAAATTGTAAAAAAAGAAAATACTATGAGAAAAATACAGATTGGAGAGCTTCTTACGAGTGGAATTTGCCGGAGAAAGAGATCGGAACGAGTTCGCCGACGGGAGAATGAGATTCTAGAGAGTTCGCCGTCGAGGGAGAAATGCGACAACCTGACCCAAGACGAGATTCTTACGCTAATTAATGGGCTGAAAAGCTATTCAAATTTGGGTTTGTAGAATTAGCCCATACAGTTATTATTGATCCAATCTGTCAGACAAGTTTGCGCCCGCAATTTGAATCTAATTGGGCCTTCTATCGAGTCAACCCAAACACCTTTCGTATTGACAAAGGGTTACAGAAGAAAGGAATTTTTACATTCCTATACACTATTTCAATCTTTATTACCTTCTCTACTCAAGTTTTAATATAATTACATATTATATACCTAATTACCAATTATGTACATTTTTATGCATTTAATGATAATAATTAGTGTCCTAAAATCACTTTAACATATCTTCCACGTATTTTGCACTCACCCACGTTTCTCTCCACAAATTTCAGTATCCCTCCATTAATGCCTATTTTCACTCTTCTTCAAAAATCAGTCTAATTTTTTTCACTTTTCTTCAAAAAATTCCTCTCCATTATAGATTCAAGCTCTAAATACTCTACCGCACACATCCATTAACGTCTGTTGCTTGCTTAGCTTTCAATGAAGAACAAAACACTTTCGAAGATCAACCCTAATTTCAGTAAGAGAGCAACATTTCCACCATTGACGATATTAAAAAGCTTTGAAGATTTGAATTCGAATTTGGGTTTTCAAAATACATTATTTGTCTGGATTGAGTGTTGTTGCTAACAATTGAGACTATTGTTTGGAGTTTATATCTCAATTTTGAGGGTGTTTTGGTGAAGATTATACCTGATTTTGGCTGAATTTCAGATTGAAACTCAAAGAAGAAGAAGAAGAAGAAGAAGAAGAAGAAGACGACATGACATACATTATACTTACGAAATTGTAGTAAAGTTGTAGAAAAATTGTATTATGATGTTTATATATATATATATTATTTAAATATTGTATGAAAATTTAACAATATTGTAGAAAAATTATATTTCAGTTGTATCATATTGTAATTGTATATAAGTGGGGTAGAAATAATGTATGAATGTTGTAGATAAGTTGTATAATATATAATTAGTTGTATGAAATTTATTTTTACTATGTATAAATCAGATACAAAATATACAAAAGACATGGTATAAAAATTATAGTTAAGTGGTATGATATTGTCGTTGTAGATAAGTTGTATAATATATAATTATTATGTAGGGAATTTGTTTTTTTTTGTATAAACCATATACAAAATATACAAAAGATATATTTGTATAAAAATTATATTTAAATTTGTTGGGTGTGAGATGAAAGGTTTATTGTTATGTAATTTTGGCGAACCATTGAAACTGGCTTATGTTGGTATTGGAAGACTGATGCAGTCTTTGTTATTTTAGTTGGTTAGTCTTTGAGTTGTTAGGATAAGACCTTTGCTTTGATTCAAATAGTGTATATAAATCTACAGATTGAAGCAGCATAAATAGGGAGACGTTAAGTTTTCGGGTCAATTTGAAGGATACTGTTAACTCCCCTTAAATTTGCAAGGCATTAAGATAATTAATTGTTATACAAATACATAAATCTCCATTATAGGTCCTAGTAAGAGTTGCTGCTTATAAAAACGTGTTTATTTCATTCACAAAATACAGCAACTTCAGTATCAACCCAAATAAGAAAATCTTCTATGAATTAAACATCCAGTTCGAGAAATTAAAAGGAATGGAAAAACGTTAAAAGAAAAGGAAACAATAGACACTGTAAATCTGGAGAGAAGAGGGGAGAGAGGAAAGAAAAAAAAAGGTGTAACTAAATCTCTTGATTGAAAGCACAAATAATGGATTGAGAGCCTTTTAATGTAGATTATATATCTTTTTTGTAAGTAAAATATGTTTAGGTCGGGTAAATACCAAAATATGGATATTTTTTGTAATAAGGTTTCAAATAGTGTATAGGAATGAAAAAATCCTTTATAGAAATGGAAGGGGGCCTTGGCGTAACTGGTAACGTTACTGTCATGTAACCAGAAGATCACCAGTTCGAGCCGTGAAAATAGCCTCTTGCATAATATGTCGGTATGACTGTGTATAATAGACTCTTGTGGCCCGTTCCTTTCCCGGACCCCGCACATAGCGGGAGCTTAGTGCACCATACTGCCCTAGGGGATTATAGAAATGACATCAGGTAGCTGCTTATAGCACCTCTATTTAAAACATATCAAATATTTTAAATATATTTGCAGCTAATTTTGGTACTTCAGACTGAACCTGTTGTTACTGTTGTTTTCTTATTCTCAGATTTTTTGCTTTGCATTTTGAAAAGTCAAAGTTCAAATTCAGTCCAATAAGTATTAAGTTGGGTTCTACCAAAGCCTAATTTTAGAACTCAAGTTTGAATTTGAGCTCCTTTCGAACTTCATACTCGTTATTTGTAGCTAGGTTTTTGGCATTGAGTACTAAACATTTTTTTTGTTGTAAATTTTGACTATTCCTTAAATAGGGGTCCTAAAAAGGGCTATTTGGGCGCTTTACCTATTCTTTAAATGGAGTTACCGAAAAAGGCTATTTATACACTTTGTCCTGTAGAGTTATGCCTAATTCCCTACCTCTACTAGTAAACTAAAGTTCAACTAAGGATGATTTCTTTTTCACTTTTTGTTACCGCGAAGTGAATGTTTTTGGGAAGAGGACGTAAACTTGAATCCTGCTGTAGACACTAAATTTTTATCAAGAAAATAATCAAGACCAAAAAAATATTGTAACAATTGTAGTATTTCATTTCAAACAATTTGAGTGTTACAATCTTTATGATCCTCGTATTCTTTTTTTTTTTTTGGGGTTAACAACATACTTAATTAACAAAGATAATTACATGGATGGCACCACATTGGAGCTGTCCAGTTGGAAAAAATTGTTTGAGACACTATTAGTTATATTACAAACCAGAGTTTTTCTAACAAATGTAGTTCCTAGGATGTCTGCTCAAAGTGCTTCATTGGCGAACACCGGAGGAACTTCCAAAATCCTAGTATTGTTGAACAGTCCCTTCCTTGCTCCCTCTTTAGCCAATAGGTCTGCCACCCTGTTCTGTTCTCTGAAGCTACGGTTGATTGCCGGGTTCCCCAACCGAGTCATCAATGACCTGCATTCAAAAACAAAATTGTTATAAGGAATATGACCCACTACCAGCATTTTAATGATCTCTTTTGAGTCAATGTTGTTCACAAGAGGGGTTAGATTATGCTCTTTTTCCAACTTAAGCCCTTCTAGCATTGCTATTAACTCAGCTAGATTGTTAGTTATAGATGGATAACCTCTCATATAGCCTAAAACCCATTTCCCGGAGTCTGTTCTTAATAACTATTCATGCTCCTCCTACCCTAGGGTTACCAATGGAGGAACCGCTAGTGTTAAGCTTGAAGAATCCTCTATCAGGTGGTTCCCATTTAACACTAATTGTTGTCCATTGCCTTTGAGGCTTAGTGCTTAGTAGCAGGTGATCAGTAGCCTGAGCAATCACCAACTTTGGTTGGACCTGATCGTTCCTCTTATAAAAAAGGTTTTTGTTCCTAGTTAGCCAAATATTCCAAAAGCAGAAGGGCAGCAGGAAGTGTCATTCAAGAAGATCATTAAAGTCTTTGGCTTTAAGTTTGTTCCAAGTAGTATTCTAGGTTCCAGGAGTCAACTGAAGGTGCATGGACTGGTCATTAGCAAATGTGCATATAGTATTCCAGAAGGATGATGCCTTGTGGCAAAGAAAGAAGATTTGATCAATGGTTTCCTTCATGGAGTTTCACACCAGACATGTAGGATTGACTTGAATCCCAATGCTATGTATATACTTATTGGTGGGTAGTCTGTTGTGCATAAGGAGCCATATGAAGTATCTAATTTTATTTGGAGTTTCTAGCTTCCAAATCCAGTTGAAAGAGGGAGTATTCTCAGAGTGAACAGTCCATTGAGGGTTAAGCACTTCATAAGCATATTTGGAGGAGAAAATCCCATTGTTGGTAGCTCCCCAGAAGAGCTTATCCTCTTTCATAGGGCTTAAGTTGAGGATAGAATTAGTGATGGTTGTAGCTAATTGGTCAGGGAGGGGAGCTAAGAGGGAGTTGAAGCTCCAATTTTCATTGATGAACATAGAGGAAACTTTTAAGTTTTTCTCTCCCAGCTGTTTGGATCCAATAATGATGAAGTCAATAGGCCCTATGTTAGGGATCCAGGAGTCAGTACGAAAGCCCACCCTATTGCCATTATTAACCACCCGCCTAGATGCTTTGTTGCATGTTTTCCAACCTTCTAGGATGCATTTCCCTGTTCTAGAATTGGGGGTTCTCGAATTCCCCCTCTAAACACAATGTTTTGTAATAAGAGTACTAGCCCACAAAGAGTCAAGTTTGTGAAAGAGCCTCTACGCCAGGCCTGAGTGGCATGCGTGTTTTTAAGCTCAGCTTCTTGGATATCCAGGCCACTATGGGGCTTGGGTCTTGTAATGACCTCCCAGCTCAGAATGTGCAATTTCCTCTTATGGGTTGTGGTACCTGGTACACGTCTAATCCATACTCAATAGTGAGTGGAAACGGTCGTCGGAGGAATAGTACCCAACAAGAGTCGGGGTTGATTTCCATAGAGAGTTTAATATGGAGTATTATGGTGTACACTTGATGAGAGTAAATGAAATAACTAATTTTTCTTCCAAACAAAGGATTTTATTTTCTACTTCTAGATTAATACTAACAATTATAAACTAATGAGAAGAAACTAGAAGGCGAGGGCTTATTTTTGTTGTTTTTATCAAATGAAAAAAGGCCTAGGGATGTGACCTTCACCCCAGGTGTTTGCCTAATGGGTTAAGTACGTTAACACTTGTTGTATTGATCGGGGTGTACTATAACTGTCAACTCTAAGTTACCCACTCAATACCTCTCGATCATAGTGATTTTGCCAAATTTGGCTTTCTCAAGCCCAAATGGGTATCATTCTAAATAGTTGATATAATCTCAAGTCGGATTTTCCCTATCTCTAGTTTAAACCCTTTAATTAGGCTAATTAAATTCTCAGTTAGCCCAAATTCTTGTTAGCCAAAGTTTCCTAAGACTAGGTCCTTCTTTCTCAAGTAAAGACCAAGTCAAAAAGGCATGAACAAGTTTGCAACCATTAATTCTAATATTAAAGCATAAAAAAGGCTAAATAATAAACACTCAATCATAAATAAGCATTAAATTTAATACCCATAAGGTTTACACAATATGGTTGGGTCACAACCCTAGTAAATATTTAGCTACTCATAGTAAAAAATGAAGAAAGTAAAGAAAAAATACTAATTAAACCCACAATATAAAATAAAATGATAAACTATGATGTTATTATCCCAAAATGATCACAAATTTCCTAAAATGGAAAACTATAATGGCCACAATTGCTAGAGGTTTCAAACTTGACCTAAAAATATGATTCCCGTCTATATGTAGTGACCTAAAATTAGCTGACAAAAATACCCCTCGGGAGTTTTTGCGGCCATACAATTCCATGTGCGGTCCGCACATTATTTGAGTCTGCAAGGAACCGGATTCTACAACCACACAATTTGGTATATTACTACAATTCAGCTTCTACGGTCGCACAATTCTTGTGCACTCAACACTTCAGGCAAGGCTTTAGTCTTGGTCATTTGCACACTCTCTGAACTTTTTGAATTCTTGTTAGTGCGGACTATGTTATGCGGCCGCACAATTCTTGTGTGGTCCGCTCTTCTACTTCAAGTACTGCTGGGCTTCTTCATCAATTCTGCGACTGTAGAGGGAATTCTGCGGTCTTCACTTGCTTCTGCGGCGTAGAAATACCTCTGCGGACCAGACTTAATGTTTGTTGCGCCCCTTCTTGCCTTGTGAATCGGAACACTCCTTTTTTAGCCGCATTTCTAGATAAGAGCCCAAATTTCCAGCATTCTTGCAATTTGCACACTTTCATTAGTTTTGGGAACATAAATCAATACCTTTAGACTAAAACAAAAGTAAAAAGGTAATAATAAGTGGTCAAAATCCACAATTTTTAGTACCACAAATGTAGTCTCTTTGTATTTTGTTGATCTCTTTACAAGTGGCCATGAGTAACTTAATATGTTGCATCACATGGTTAGGAATGGTAGCTAAACTGGCTTTTTCTAGAGTGGTGCGCCCTGCCATGTTCAAAAACCTGGTTTTCTAGCCTGCTAGTTTCGAGTGCATGTTATCAAAGATGAACTGGAAGTCAACCCTAGTGGGTCTCTTATGAAAGATGGGAAATCCTAGGTATTTTCCAAAGGAGGTAGATGGTTTGATGCCAAGAATGCTGGTATATAGATCAACGTGTTTAGTGGATGTATTCTTGGAATATATTACCTTGGACTTGATCAAATTAAATTTTTGGCCAGAGGCCAAGTTGAAGGAATCCAGAATTTTTTCAATTTTGTGGCATTTCTTTGGATTGGCTCTTGCAAATAGTGTGAGATTATCAACAAAGAAGATGTGAGAGATCCTAGGGCCAGTTCTACTAATGGAGATGGGGTCCCAATTTAGGGTGTCTACTTCATGATCAATCTGCTTAGATAACCGATCCATACGCAATATGAATATGTAAGGGGACATGGGATCTCTCTATCTGATACCTCTAGAAAGTAGGAAAGGTTCAGTCTTGTTACCATTTATGAGGATGGAGATTAAAAATGATATGATGTAGGACATAATGAGGTTGACAAGGCTTCCTGGAAATTTGTAAAAGAGGAGGGTGATTCTAATGAAGGACCATTCAAGCCTGTCAAAGGCTTTCTCCAGGTCCACTTTGAGGATCATTTTACTAACCTTCCCGTTCATATTGTTGGAATGAGAGATGCATTCTTGGATAATGATTTCATTATCAGAGGCTCTCCTGTTTGAGAGGAAACTAGCCTGGCCGGGGCCGATGATTGAGTTTAGATGGGGCTTCAGCATGTTGACAATGATTTTAATGACCAGCTTATACATGGTGTTACATAGGCCAATAGGTCTAAAGTACCTAAGCATGGTAGCATTGGCACATTTGGGTATGAGGCATAGGTAAGTTGAATTGACTTCAGGGGGAATTTCATTAGTAGAGAATACTTTGAAGCAGGAGCCGGTGAAATGGTAGGAAACAATGTGCCAGTATTTCTGGTAAAAGATAGTATGGAGCCCATCAGGACTAGGAGCTTTTGGTTCTTTCAAGGAATAGAGAGCATTGGTTATCTCACTTGGTCTCACTTGATGGATGAGACTTAGTGATGCTTCCTCAGTGAGGGAGTTGAAGTTAGGAGGGTTTTGAGTACTAAGGATGTTGGTGTGAGTGTGGTCAGTGGTGTAGATATTTTGAAAATACACTTGCACCATGTCCTTTGTACCCTCTTGATCATGGTCCAATTTCCTCCCTCATCCTTAAAGGATAAGATCTTATTTCTTATTCTTCTTCTGTTAATGATAGATGTGTGAAAGAACATAGTGCTTGCACCACCTTCACAAAGCCAATTAATTCTTACTTTTGCCTACATAAGCCATCCTCACATCTGATAATGTGTGAGTATTCCTTCTGGGGTGGGAGTCTAAGTGTTGGAGAAACCTACTTAAAGGAAACTGGGGGGATTTCTGGATCCAAGCCAACCTGGCTAGGATATGCTTTTTCCTATGAAAGATATTGCTAAAGGTCTCCTTGTTCCAAATCAAGGCCTTAAGTTGAAAGTATGTGATTGCCTGGGTCAGAGTCTCATTATTGGAGAAACTCTGGTGAGTTATCACACCACATTACTCCAGGTGTATTTGCTGCCTTTAAATCCTAGGTCAATAAGGTAACATTTGTTGATGCACTTCCAAAAGTGGTTAGCCTTAGTAGTGTTGATGCAATTACCTCTAAACTTGTCCCTGGCTTTTAGGACTTTATTGAACTCCTCCACCCCACTAACCGACTTCCCTTAAAAACAGATGCTATATCCACCAAATGGTTCCATAATTTAATCATATCAAAAAGAGTATTACTAGCTTAAATATCACTAAAAAGGACGAAGTTAGGGGGGGGGGGGGGGGGGGGGGGAGTACCTTGGCCATGACATGTATAACTTGATGGGTCTTGGAGACATCTTCAAGTTCGATAAGGTGGTATTTCCACATGACCATAATGCCACCAGATTGGCCATTGGCTGGGAAGTGGAACTGGTGAAACGACCCAAATTCCCAACCTTAGAGATCGTGATGGCGCCTAACACCACATTCACTAGGCAAGCCAATGTTACAAAATTATACAATCATTTTCTTTACAACTTTATTTCCACACGCATGAACAAATTCCATTAAACACAAAATCTAATATATCTCCATAAATGCAATTAGGATTATATTCAAAGTAACAGACGAGCCATCAACGAATGCTAATTTCATGACTACCCAGGGTCTGGTATCACAATTCACGAACTAATAAGAATTATACAAATAATGGGCTGAAAGAATTATATTATCTGTTTTGAAAGAAGTAAAATAGTGTTCAAAAATAAGTGAAGACTCCAAGAACCTGCGGACGCTAGCAGATATACCTCGTGTCTCCGAGCAATGACATCATCTACTAAAATCTCCTAACTCTGGCCAGTACCTGGAACTGAAGAAAATAGTGCAAAGTGTAGTATCAGTACAACCGACCCCGTGTACTGAGTAAGTGCCGAGCCTAACCTCGACGAAGTAGTGACGAGGCTACGACGGGGCATTAACAACATATAACTTGTGACAATAATATATACAATAATGCAATAAAACAATTCTACTTGACAAGAAAAGAAAGAAAACAATATAACTAAGACAATAAATATAACACAAGAAGAAAATCTAAACGAATAATTAAGTACTGCAACAACAATGAAATAACTCAGCCGCCTTTTCCAGGCCTCATCTATAACGAACTCTCAAATAATTTCCAAGTTTTCAACTTTAAATTTAAATAAAATTAGTGCTAAAATATGAAAAATAGTAATATAAAATAGTAAGTTTTCAAATCTTTGTTTTTATTTGAAAATCAATAAAAATATAAATGTCCTCCCTTATCGCTCCTTGTTGCGGCGTGCAACCCTTTCCCACCTGTTCACCCTTATTTCTCCTCCCTAAATATATCACCCTTATTTCTCTTGTTTCGGCGTGCAACCCGATCCCACATGTCCACCCTTATCACTCCTTGTTGCGGCACGCAACCCCCTCCCACCAGACATATCATATCAATTTATTCATGATTTTCACATTTCAGGCCAAGCCTTTCACAATATGTTCTTGTTGGTTTCATGATTGAGAAGATATTGATGAAGTTTATGAGAAAAAGTATATATATATATATATATACTTCGTAAAAACCATGCCAAACTGCTCAATCGTTTGTACCACAAGTGAACCAAATAAAAACCAATACTCTTTCCAAATAACCACCACAATAGTTAACAACAAAGTAACAAAGCCAAGGAGTCATAGAAACAATAATGGACATAGAACAATTAATACAAGAATCAATTAAGTTGGGAACGAAAAAGGGATCATGCTTAACATGCAAATTGGGCGGTGCATAGATACTCGTCACCTCACCTATACACCACACACATGCATTTCACATAGCAAACAAGTTGGGATTCCTATTCCCTCAAGTCAAAGTTAGACCAAACACTTACCTCAATTTCGCAAGCAATTCACTGCTCTAGCACTGCTTTTCCTTTGGAATTTGCTTATAATCCGCTCGAATCTAATCACAATTTGTTCAATGTTATCAATCATAGCTTAAAGGAATCATCTTTATTGAAAAGAAATGGTTTTCCTAATTTTTCCTATTCAATTTCAAAAATCGACCCCGACCCGCTTGGTCTAAACTCGAGGTTCGGACCAAAATCCGTTTACCCAATCTCTCCCGAGCCCGAATATGCAATTGGTATTGGAATCCGAACTCAATTCAAGGTCCAATTCCCCAAACTTTGAAATTCCTAAGTTCCACCCAAAATCCCAATTTTTACCATGAAAACTCTAGATTTTTTGTTGAAATCTTGTTAAAAGCTGTTAAGGAATGAAAAGAATTAGTTAAAGATCACTTGCTAATGATTTGGAGAAGTTTGGGTCTTTGAAAAATTGCCTATGGAGGTTTAGGGTTTGACAAAATTGACGAATGGGTGAAAATTCCGTCAAAAATCTCATTTAATAGGCTGCGAATGTCGCATTAGCGACCCGGAGTTCGCATTTGTGACATCCAGAGTATTTTTCCGACACTAAAATGGGCATAACTTCTTCATACAATGTCCAAATTCGATGATTCATTTTCCTATGGATCCGAA
The DNA here is from genome assembly GCA_005239495.1 of Nicotiana undulata. Classification (NCBI taxonomy): domain Eukaryota; kingdom Viridiplantae; phylum Streptophyta; class Magnoliopsida; order Solanales; family Solanaceae; genus Nicotiana; species Nicotiana undulata. The sequence continues at coordinate 18,454 of ML256335.1, read as the reverse complement.
ATTTCGATAAGGATCTAATGTTTCAATAAAAAACAAAATTTGGAGCTCATTTGCTTAGTGTGGTTTCATTTTATGCCTGAAGAAACGACGATGAAGCATAAAAAACAAGCGCAACATAGCCTAATCCTATCTGAAACTCACCCAAGCCCTCGGGGCTTCAAACCAAACATGCACGCGAGTCTAAAAAATTATACGGGCTTGCTCGTGCGATCAAATTATCAACATAGCATCAAGTCTACGAATTTAACCTCAAAACTCATGATTTCCTCAAGAACACTTAATATTTTTCTAAGTTTTCAATCTGGTGTCCGAATTACATCAAATCAACTCTGATACTCATGAAACTTCATAGATAGGACTTACATAATATAACGAACTTTTTTTGGGCTACGGAACCAAAATACGTGTCCGATATCATAAATTTCACATATTATTTCATTTCTTTATTTTTTTAAATAACCAGCAGAACAATTTTCTTCAAAAATTATTTTCTAAGGTTAGGGACCTTGGAATTTAATTCCGGGCATACGCCTAAATCCCATATTTTAATGCGGACCTCCCAGGATTGTCGAAAAATAGATCTGGGTCCGTTTACCCAAAAGATTGACCAAAGTCAATTAAAACCAAATTTTAACTCTAGAAATTTCTATTTCTCGTATTTTCACATTAAAGCTTTCCGGATTCACACCCGGGATGCGCACGCAAATTTAGGAAATTAAAATTAGTCTTTTGAAGTCTTAGGAGCCTGGAATGGAGTATTAATTAATAAGATGACCCCTTTGGGTCATCACAACTGGGCACTAAACTGCAACTCAAAGGTTAAGTGCTTGTGATCAACCATGCGGGTTTCAAGGAGGACAAGCACTGCAGGGTTGCAGAGTTTAACCATAGAGGAGCAGTACCTCCTAAACTCCACACTATTGGCCCCCCTTGCATTCCATATGATGAAGTTCATCGGGAGTTTTCGTTGGTATAGTGTCTTCCTCTTGATACCCTTTCCCTTCCCCTTGGTCAATGCACCCTGACCCTCCACCCTAGCGATGGTCGGAGTAGAGATATGGAGTGTCCTAAGTTTGACCATGAGAGCACTTGGAGATTGAGACTTCAGCTTGACATTTTTCTTGGACATAGCGCAATAGGCATTTTGCTGAGCCGCTCTTTGAACTCTTTCACATGGCTCTTTTCTAGCAGTATTACTGTTTTTTTTGGCACTCCTAGGTTTTTTAGGGTTTCCTCTAGCTCTAGCTTGGACTCCTTGATAAAGTACAACATATGGTAGAGCACACACATTTGGCCCTCTATTGATGCTTTTGGAACTGGAGCAACTGAGGGTGAGATCACCGATCCCATTTTTGGGACCGATATGGGTGGCCAAAGTAGAAAGGATGGAGCATCCGACGGGTATTGAGCATTAATTTTGGGGAAGAAGGGCATCGTCTGACACACTTGGATCATCAGGCGGTTGAACTCCTCTGTTGATAGGGTCCTTGCCCCATGTAAGTATTGGGCTTAGAGAAGGGTGGTAAGCCACAATTGGTGACCAAAGCTTGTTAGGCCATGGCTAAACCTATTGTTATTGATTGGGCTAGGAAGAGAGGGTCTTGCACATGAATCGACACCGGGAACGATCTGACCTTCATGTTGAAGACGTGTCCTTGCCCTTACCTGGCCATTTTTAGCCACGTTTCTGGGGTGTGATTCAGCGGAAGGGGAACAGAGACTAGCGTCAATGGAGGAATTGGTTCTTCCTCCGTCGTCGCGTCAGTGGATGACTGGTGTTGGGACATTGTTGTGGTCTATTTTGGGAGGTATTACAGTAGGAATTTGAATACCCAAAGTGGTAAAAAAAGGTACAAAATCCTTGATTCCATTAGTATTAATAGAGTAATTTGGGTGTGAGGGTTTTCTTGATGAGCTAACGGGTGACACTTCGCCCTTTGCATGGTGATGATTATTTGTTGCAGATGATGGATTTGGTAAAGACTTGGGGATAATCTCGCAACTGGATTTGGGAAAGAAAAGGTTGGGGGTATAGGGGGTTTTGGGAGGAGGGAGCAGAACACGTGTGTGTGCGTGTGTTAGATTGGGCATAATTTCGGGGTCCATTTTTGGGTCATACGCCAGAAGTGGGCTCCATTTCCAAATTTTGTGTTTGGGGAGTAGGAGAATCTTCCTTTAGTTGGGTAGTAGAAGTTGTGGGCTGTGTTTGTTTTAAAGGCATGTGGGGTTGGGTCAGTGTCCGTGTGTCTAGGGAAAGATTAGAGGGGGTGGGTGGATGCTGATTGTAAATCTCACTAGTTCTGAGGTGAGACAGCGTGCTATCTGAAAAATTAGAGGGGGTGGGGCTGTTCAAATTGTCAGTTTTAATATTACCTGGATGATGCTTTGTCCCCTTGTCTATTGTGTGGGTCGGTTTCCCTTGGTCATGGAAAGTTTGAGTATTTAGGAACTTACCTGTATCAACATCAAACATTTTTACCCAGATCCCTTTCCCCCCAGGATTTGATTCCTAGCATGTGGGGGTTTTGAGCTTTTGATTCCCTCTCGTGTTCCTGTTGAATCTAACCATTTGCCACTCTTCTTCATCCCCTGTAGGCTTATTCAGTGATGGCTCAGCCGTTTGGTGGTGATTGGTTGGAATTATTTGGTAACTGCATCTGTTGTTAGTATGATAATTGGTTGGGTGTGCGATCAGATTGTAACGTATTTTATGACTGGGATTCTAGGGGGACTTGTATGCCTAACCTAACATATCTGCCCCTTAAGGTTGATGATGTGCAAGAGTATATCATGAATTGTACGCGAACAGATATAGCATGTGCTATTAGCAAACTAAGTCAGATTGAAAAGGTACTTGACAAGTTCAAGTATTTGGATTTCAAAATTGCCAAGACTCCAATTGACGTGAGTTATGCACTTAAAAAAAATGAAGATGAAAGTGACTCACAACTGGACTATGCAAGAGTATTGGGAAGTTTGATGTATATCATGAATTGTACGCGACCGGATAGCATGTGCTATTAGCAAACTGAGTTGGTTTACAAGTAATCCTAATCATATACATTGGATGGCAATGAAACGAGTTTTGGGGTATCTGAAAAATACCCAAAATTATGCGTTGCATTATAACAAATATCCCTCCGTGATCAAGGTATAGAGTGATGCAAATTGGATCACCGGATCATATGAAGTTAAATCCACGAGTGGATATGTTTTCACAATTGGGGGTGGAGTAGTGGCTTGGAAATCATCCAAACAAATGTGCATCGCCCGTTCTACAATGAAATCTGAATTCATAGCTTTAGATAAGGCCGGTGAAGAAGCTGAATGGCTCCGGAATTTCTTGGAAGATATTCCGTTTTGGCCCAAACCGTTGGCACCCTATTTGTATACATTGTGATAGTCAAGCGGCAATAGGCAGGGCAGGGAGCGTTATGTATAACGGAAAATCTCGTCATATACGACGGAGACATAATACCGTTGGACAACTACTCTCTAGTGGTGTTATCACAATTGACTATTTAAAGTCAATAGATAATGTGTCAGATCCACTTACAAAAGGCCTATCTAGAGAGGCAGTTGAAAGATCATCAAAGGGAATGGGGTTAAGGCCTAGGACAAGTCATCATGCCGGTAACTCTACCTAGCAGATTGGAGATACCAAGAGCTAGGTTCAGAGAGATCAAACAAAGTTATGAATGACGGTTTAACATTGTCAAATAACTCAACCCATTCTCGTGATGAAGACAATGTTCAGAAATCAAGGTAAAGCATTAAGGCTTTTTGATGAGTAAATAAAGCTTAAAGCTTTTTAATGATTTGCTAAGTCTGGCAGGATATGACCAGATAGTGTGTCTATAGGATTACACGTTTAGGAAGCACCTATGTGAGTGTGAAGTGTAAGCCTATCACGACCTAAATTCCCGACCTTAGGGATCGTGATAGAGCCTAACACTACACTTGCTAGGCAAGCCGTTAGAGTTCGATAAACTAATTTCCCTTGATTATTTACTTATACACAAAAAATAAAGTTAAAGCAAACTTAATCTAATGAATTCCAACGAATAACTCTAATTATAAAATAATAAGCAAATAAATAAACCGAGCCATGAACTAATTATATATATATCTAAGACTACCCCAGGGTCTGGTGTCACAATTCACGAACTTCTAAGATTACTACAAATAATGGGGTGAAAGAATAATATAGCTGTTTTGAGAAAAATATAAAGCAGTCTCTATAAACTAAGAGGAGACTCCAGGGATCTGCGAACGCCGACAGATATACCTCGTATCTCCGAATGTAGTATGGACGCTATTAAAATCTTTAACGCTGGCCGGTACCTGGATCTGCACACAAAAGTGTGCAGAGTGTAGTAGCAGTACAACCGACCCCATGTACTGAGTAAGTGCGAGCCTAACCTCGACGAAGTAGTGACGAGGCTAAGGCGGGGCAATTATAACTTAACCTGTAACAATATATATAATAAAGCAAGAAAAACCATTCTACACAAGCAAGAAAGATAAACTGCAACAATAAATAAAACAACTCAATCGCCTATTCTAGGCCTTAGCTGTAACCAAGATCTCACGCAAATTTCTAAATTTCCAAACTTTACTTTAAAATAACCAAAGGTGCATAATATGATAAATAGTAGAGTAAAACAGTACATTTTTCCAAATCTTGGTATTAAAAATTAATTAAACATAAATGTCCTCCCTTATCACTTGCTTGTTGCGGCGTGCAACCCGATCCCACCTGTTCACCCTTATCACTATCATTTATTTTACCTGTCCACCCTTATCACTATCATTTATTTCACTTGTCCACCCTTATCACAATAATTTATTTCACCTGTCCACCCTTATCACTATCATTTATTTCACATGTCCATCCTTATCACTATCATTTATTTATTTATTGAATTTTTCACAATTCAGGCCAAACCTTTCACAATACTTTTGTCTCAACAGTCATAAACAATAAATGGTAGTTCTCACAAACTTCATAAATAATATCTCAAAATGAAACCAAGGAAAATAACTAATACTTCCCAAAAATAATTGCAACAAGACTTACAACAATATAACAAGCCAAGTAATTATAGAGACAACAATGAACATGAAACAATTAAAAATATGAAGCAATTAAATTGGAAACTGGGAAGGGATCATGTAAGCAGACCATTTGGTGGTGCATAGATACTATTCACCTCACCTATACACCACACACATGCAATTTCACATAACAATTAAGTTGGGGATTCCTATTCCCTCAAGTCAAGGTTAAACCAAGCACTTACCTCAACTTCGCAGGCCACGCACTGCTTAATTATAGATTTTCCTTTAGAATCTTGCTCTAACCCGCTCGAATATAATCATAATAAGATTAATACCATCAACATAGGCTATATAGAATTCCACAATAAAAACTACAAAATATGCCAAAAATCCGAAATAAGCTAAAAATCCGACCTCGGGCCCACATCTCGAAATTAGTCAAAAATGGCAGAGTCAAAACCCTCATCCTATCCCGAGTCTAACCATATAAAATTTATCAAAATCAGACTCCGTTTGGTCCCTCAAATCCCTACCTAAAACTCTCCAAAACTCAAGCCCTAACTCCCTCAATTTCACTTTAAAATCATCAATCAAATCCCAAAAACGAAGATGGATTCATGAAACATAGACAAAAACGAGTAAAGAACACTTACCCGAATCCCTGTGGTGAAAATCGCTTCCAAAATCGCTCAAATCCGAGCTCCCCAACTCAATATGACCGAATGAACAAACCATTATTTTATATATTTTTTGCCAGCTATTCTACCTCGTTTCTCGTGTCAAACAATTCCGAAACTCGCTTTTTATGACTCAAATGGATCCCTTGTGAAATTCTAGTCAAGTTAGGCTTTTGAATCACTCAATGTGACCTTATAATGAAGAAGATATGTAGGTTTTAATATTTGCAAATAATGTAGATTTTTAAACACGCTGTCAGTGACAATTTCGTAATTAATCTGAAAAATCTAGCAACCTTAGTAAAATGACCATAAAATCCTCATACGATGTACAAATTTGATGATTCTTTTTGCTACGGGTTCGTAATGACGGTACGGGTCTAATACTTCAATCAAAACAGAAACCAACGCTTATTTTTTCAATATGATATCATTTATGCTTGAAGAAATGACATCAAAACATAAGAAAAACGAGCACAACAATACCCAAACTTATCTGAAACTCACTCGAGACCTCAACCAATAATTCAAACAAGTCATATATCACTACTCGAACTTAGTCGAACCTCCAGATTACTCAAGACAACACCAAAACATCAAATCAACCTCGGATTCAAGCCTAAGAACTTCTAAACTTCCAAAATTCGCTAACGACGTCGAAACCTACCAAACCACATCCGAATGACCTCAAATTTTGCACACACATCACAAATGGCACTACGAACCTACTCCACCTTCCGGAGTTCCATTACGACCCCGATATCTTATTTTCCTTGACCAAAATCCGCCAAATTTCTAACTTTTGCCAACTCAAGCCTAGAACGGAGTCTTGGTTCATAAAATGACCCCTTGAGTCATCACAATATCCACCTCTAAAACAAACTTTCATCCTCGAACGAACATAGAAGATTACCTGAATTGGAGAACAAGTGTGGATATTTACTCTGCATGTCCGACTCGCACTCCCAAGTAACTGCCTCAACGGGATGGCCTCTCCACTGCACTTGAACTGAAGGATAACTCTTAGACCTCAACTGACGACCCTGCCGGTCTATAATGGCTACCGGCTCATCCTCATAAGTCAAGTCTTTATCCAATTGGACAAAGCCCAAATCTAACACGTGGGACGGGTCACCATGATATTTTCGAAGCATAGACACATGGAATACCGGATGAATTGAGGATAACCCTGGAGGCAACGCAAGTTTATAAGCCACCTCCCCCACTCTCTCAAGAATCTCAAATGGCTCGATATACCTAGTTACCCTTCTTCCCAAATCTCATAACACCCTTCATGGGCGATACCCGAAGTAATACCCTCTCTCCAACCATGAACATCATGAACTTTACAGTCAACATAACTCTTTTGCCTGGACTGAGCTGTACGAAGTTGATCTTGTATAATCTTGACCTTGTCCAAGGACTTGAACTAAGTCTATACCCAATAATCGAGTCTCTCCTGGCTCAAACCATCCGACTGGAGATCTACATCGCCTACCATATAATGCCTTGTAAGGAGCCATCTACAAGCGCGGAGCATATCCTCCAAAATATGAATGGTACGCTCGGAATGTTCGTAAGTCTGAGCATGAAATGTTGTTCTCAACTCCACTTGGGTACCCTACTCACGCTGAACTTCCCTCCAAAAGTGTGAAGTAAACTGCGTACCTCGATTAGAAATGATATACACGGGCACACCGTGAAGGCGAACAATCTCTCGAATATATATTTCTGCCAATCGTTCTTAAGTATATGTACTTTCCACTGGAATGAAATGTGCTGATTTAGTCAGCCTATCCACTATAACCCAAACTGCGTCGAACTTTCTCTGAGTCCGTTGGAGTCCAACAACGAAGTCCATAATGATACGCTCCCACTTCCACTCAGGGATCTCTATCTGTTGAAGCAAACCACCGGGTCTCTGATGCTCATACTTCACCTGTTGAAAATTTAAGCAACGAGCCACATACGCAACAATGTCCTTTTTCATCCTTCTCCACCAATAATGCTGCCTCAAGTCTTGGTACATTTTGGCTGCACCAAGTGTATGGAATACTTAGAATTGTGAGCCTCCTCAAGGATCAACTCACGAAGGCCATCAACATTAGGCACACCTAACTGACCCTGCATCCTCAAAACACCATCATCTCCAACTGTAACCTACTTGGCACCACCGTGTCGAACTGTGTCCCTAAGGACCATCAAATGCGGGTCATCATCCTGCCGCTCCCCGATACGCTCAATTAGAGAAGACCGAGCGACTGTACAAGCTAGAACACTGCTGGGCGAAGTATCCAACCTCACAAACTGATTATCCAAAATCTGAATGTATGAAGCTAACGGTCTCTCACCGACTGGAATATACGCAAGACTGCCCATACTCACTGCTTTTCTACTAAATGTATCGGCCACCACGTTGGCCTTCCTTGGTTGATACAATATGGTAACATCATAATACTTCAATAACTCTAACCATCTCCGCTGCCTCAAATTAAGGTCCTTTTGCTTGAACAGTACTGGAGGCTGCGATGGTCTGTGAAAACCTCACACGGCACGCCATAAAGATAGTGCCTCCAAATCTTCAATGCATGAACGAAGACTGCCAACTCCAAGTCATGGATATGATAATTCTTCTCATGAACTTTCAACTTCCAAGACGCATATGCAATCACCCTGCCATCCTGCATCCATACTGCTCCAAGTCCAACACGGGAAGCATCACAATATACCGTGAAAGAAACCGAGTCTGATGGTAACACCAACAACGGTGTCGAGGTCAAGGCTGTCTTGAGCTTCTAAAAGCTCGCCTCACACTCGTCTGACCATTTGAATGGGGCACCTTTCTGAGTCAATTTAGTCATAGGGGCTGATATAGATGAAAACCCCTCCACAAAACAACGGTAGTAACCTGCCAAACCCAAGAAACTCCTGATTTCCGTGGCTGTAGTGGGTCTAGGCCAGTTCTTGACTGCCTCTATTTTCTTAATAGTTGTTCATAGCCAATTACAGAACTATCAAATAGCTTCACGTTAATAATAATCTCATTTCAAAACTTCACAATACTGATAACGAGATACGATGCTTGAAGACCTCGTAGTTATATACCCGAATTAACGTGTCTCATTTAACGCCACATGGGCGGGCACCTACCTTGTAGGTTAAAGCTCAATAATTATAGCACGAATTAGGCAAATTATGCACAGATAAATTTTATACAATTTTTTTTTAATAAACCTAACAGACATGACTCCCTATTAGTACTATAGTATAAACTTTAATTTCACAAGGGAGAATTTAAACACAAGAATTTTCTTCACAAGGATCTCGTCCTTATATAACTTCCACCGCGACTCGTAGCCCGATTTAAACATATCAAATCATATTAAAATGCAAGGATCTCGCCATCAATTTTGAATCACAAGTAATATGCATATTGTGCCAATCGAAACATTCCATTTTCTTCTTTTAAATATTTTACGTTAAACAAAATTACAACACGTAATGATAGACATAGCTATCTCCATAGAATTTCTCAATAAAAGTATTCACATAAGTAGATTTTAGAGTTACGAAGCTCACCCGAGAGTGGAGCATATTAGGAGGACTTTCCTACATACTCATAACCAAATCAAGTTAAGAAAATTGTCACTTTATAATAACTAAAGATTGTACTTGTAATGACACCATCTGGTGTAGCGACCTCAGCCATACCATAGAAAATACATCAACAGACTGGGTCTCCACCTCTAGGAGTCTGACCTCCACCTTCGACATGTAAGTTGAGTTGTAACTGCAATGGGGCACGTATCCTGAGTGCTCTGATGAAATGATTTAGCTGCTCATACCGAGTTTATACCAAATAACTGGAATAACCGTTGGAGGAATCTCGTAGCGGTGGTGCATTAAAAGAGCTCATTGAAACACCCCGAGTAATCAGATATACGGACTGGGCTGGTCGGTTTCCCGAGCCTCTGCCGAAGTAATTTGTTGTTGCAAAACAAAATTCACTGAATCTTTTAGAACATCGAGACCTCTTAGTCTCTTTAGCTTCCTCTTTTCCTCATCCCGGACACATTCTAACATCTAAGCAATTTCTACCACTAGCCGAAATGAAGTATCAACTTGACCTGAGTCGTACATAATTTTTAAAATCATAATCGAGTCCTTTAATGAGTCCGGGGACTCGCCCTCTGGCTATATGAACTGAAGTAGGAGTATGACGGGCTAACTTATCAAACCTGATGTCATATCCTGACACCCTCTTGGTGACCTAACGCATCCGTTCAAACCCTATGCCCCACGCATTATGGAGAGTCCAAGAAACAAACTCTTTCAAAAGCATTTATGAGAACTGAGTCAAGTAGTTGGTGTTGCATTGGCTGGTCGTCCTCTTAATAGGCTTGCTACAGACACCGGCGACCCATTTCTTCTTTTACTATGCTGTCTTAATACTACTGAGCTACCCCATTTATTCATATTCTCTTCGTTATTCTTTGGGGTAACTCTTATCCTTATTGATGCTCAATGATCCCAACGGTAAGGCCTGATACGCTCAAAATTACACCTTAAAATAGTGTAAGCGATCGGTGTCAAATATAGTAACCAAACAAGGTTGGGGTCGAATCCCACAGAGAACAATATGGAGGCGATTAGGAATGCAAGAGAATTATCACTTTATCGCGCAATGCCAAACAAATAAGATTTTGGTTTTGATAATGTTTTTAACTAGATGCGAAAATATAAACTAACCTAGAAAGCAAGTAAAATGATCAATGACAACAAGTATGGATGCTTCGGGAATTACACTCAAGTAACGATCAAATGTATTTCATGATTTTACAAATATGAGCGAGTTTATATTAATTAACCACGGATAATAATTCTTAATTAGATTTTTCCAAAGACTAAGAAGACTTCCTAATCGAATTATTCCTAACCCAATTAAGAGAGTAAGCACACCCGGATATGGCTACAAGTAGTTCAATCCTATCCCTAGGTAGAATCTATAAAATGAGGGTTAAAGCCTCAAGTTCTTGTTAATTAATCTTTCCCAACCCCAAATTATCTTTTCAAAAATTAATTCGGAGTTAATGGGCGAGTCCTAGGTTAGCTAATCCCTTTGGAAAAATTAAAGAACAAGAATAATTAAAGAAACAATAACTCACTTCATAAATATAATAAAATCATTCAATACATAACCACAACAAGGTATTTAATCCACACTTTAAATATGTAAATTTCCATAAACAAGATTCAAGTGTTGAAAATAAATACTACACACTTAAATATTCAATACAAAACAAGGAGATGAAGAAACAAACATAAATGGGTAAGAAAACCTTAACCACAAGACTGAAATCTTCACAACCCAAGTGTGTGTGCAAACCTTTAGCTTCAAGACTTGTTCTTCTCTCCCAAAAATATATTTACAAAGCCATAGATATCCCAAAAGATGACTGCTAGGTCGAGTATATCTGAGTTGGGAATGAAAAATCTGATTTTACATATTTGTCCAAATCTGATGCCCGTTGACCGTACCTGCGGAACCGCAGATGCGTGAACTACTCTGCAAGTGCGATTTTTTTACAGCTGAGGCTTACTTCGCAGGTCGATGATTCCTTCCCAGGTGCGAGGTCGCACCAGCGGCCTAAGGTCCGCAAGTGCGGAATCACTGGAAGTTCTGTGCATATTTCACCATGTTTTGCTCAACTTCGCTCCAATTCAACACCAATCACTTCATGGCATCATTTTCTTGAAATTCGAGCAAATACACACTATAAACGACCTCAAGTTACCTTTGAAGGAAGAAAAATCTAACGAAAGGAGGCTAAAATAAGTGGTAAAATGACCACTCATCAAGGCCCTATACAGATAATCTTGGCACCAACCATATAGTTTAGAAGCCTGTCAACCACTATACTCCTTCTAGAGCACCCCAAAATTCGTAACCGTGACTTCCACGCTGAGTAGACCTGATCGGCTCCCCGCCTATACCACTAAAGAGTAGCAAGTACGGGGGTCAATGCAGCTTTTACCCGAAGGGTCGGGGTCGATTTCCATATGGAGCTATATATGTGGGAGTTGAGTTCCTAAGTGATCTAGTGGTGCATTATGTTCTCAGTTGCACTTCTCATCAAAGGGTTTTGTGATTAAACTACGATTTAGTCTAGTCAAAATTACAAACTAACTAACTAATATCTTTTTGGATGTTTTCTCAATAGATAAAGGGACTAGGGCTGTGACTTTCTCCTAGGTGAATACTTGACGGGATCTAAAGCCTAAGGCAAAGACGTTATGTTGGGGATTGTGATACATCCAATGCACGGAATTACTCACTTTATACCTCTCGGTAGCTTGAGTGACTTTGCCCTAATTGACTTTCTCAAGTCCAATTGGGTGTCAAAATTGTGCAAGCAATAAAGGCTCAAGTTGGGTATTACTATCTCTAGGTTTAACCCTTTAGTTGGGACTATCAATCTCTTGATTACACCCCAATTCCTTGTTGGACTGATTTTCCTAGACTCAAGTTCTCTTTCTCAAGAAGAACCCAAGTCAAATAGGCACAAATTAGCGTTTGCAACTACTAATTTAACATGGAAAACACAAATCAGTCTAAATATCAACTACCCATAAACTTCTAAGTCTTAAATCAAAAGACCAATCAAATACCCACACTAGGGTTGAACCACAACCCTAGCTAATGGGTCTAGTTACTGATAATAATGAAATAAAACAAAGAAATAGATGAAGAATAACCCATAAGATTTAATTACAAGCTAATAATTGAAGATTCAATGATAAAACAACTATAAAATTACTCAAAATAGTCTAATACAGCCGTTCACGAGCTCTTCTAGAAGTTAGAGTCTCCAAACTTCCGCAAAAATGGGAAAAGAGAGTATTTATACTAGGCTGAATTTTCTGGACAAAAATACCCCTGCGGGGGTACCGCGGATCGCAAGAAAGGCCGCGATGAGGTTTTTTGGCTTCAAACTTCTGTGCTCTGAACTTGGCCACCGCTGGCCGCATAAAATGTACCGCGGTCACGGTGGCTCCTACTGCGGTTCGCACAATAAGGACCGCGGACTGCATTGGCTTTTTCCTCCAAAATCCATACTCTCTGAACCTGATCTTTGCGGACCACAAAAACTCGACTGCGGACGCGGTGAGGCCACTGCGGCCCGCACATAATGCTTTGTGGACGTAGTGTTTGAGTTTCCAAAATATGCCTCTCTGAATCTCCTCACTGTGGACCGCACTAAATGGGATGCGGCCGTAGTGGATCTGTTGCACTGTGCTGGACTTGTTCTTGGTACTTGTGCATGTTTCACTCCTTTTTGAGCTAGTTTTGACTAATTGTCGCCTTTTTGACCAAACCCTGCAAACAAGTACAACATGTAATCCTTTAGGACTATTTTGTATATATTTTTAATCAAAACTCAAGCAAGAAGGAGTTTAAAATGAACTATAATCCTTGTGAAAATACGTTTCTTCAGAAAACCAACCACACTTCGGGCCTCATTATTGGGAAAAGCCACGGCTTCAACCTATTTCTAAACATAGTCCACCGCCACGAGTATGTAAGTGTTTCCACATGAGCTAACAAAGGGGCCCATAAAATCAATGCCTCAAACATTAAAAATATCCACCTCAAGAATTTTAGTGAGAGGCATCTCATATTTCTAGGATATGCCACCCATTCTTTGGCATTCATCACACTGCTTGACCAATTCACTAGCATCCTTGTAAAAAGTAGGCCAAAAGAAACCACAACTTAACACTTTTGACGCGTTGCTTTCCCCTCCATGTTGACCACCATAAGGTGAGGAATGGCATGACTCAAGAATTAAACCTTGCTCTTCTTCGGGCACACAACGCCGAATGACCCCATCATTACATATCTTGAATAAGTACGGTTCATCCCAATAATAATCCATGCTATCCCGCCTAATCTTCTTCCTTTTCTTGCAAGAGAGCTCAAACGGGACAACACCTGTGACAATGTAGTTGGCGATGTCCGCGAACCATGGTATTTCTTGCATAGTAACGGAGAGAAGTTGTTCATCCGGGAATCTATCATCAATCTCAAGCCCATCACTAGGTCTCCCTTTCTCCTCCAAACGGGAGAGATGGTCGGCAACTTGGTTCTCACTCCCCTTTGTATCAATGATCTCCAAATCAAACTCTTGAAGCAATAACACCAATCGCATAAGTCTAGCCTTGGAATCCTTTTTCATCATGAGATACCGGAACGCCGCATGGTCGGTGTGAACTATGACCTTGGCACCCATAAGATAAGGACGAAATTTCTTCATTACAAAGACTATAGCCAACAACTCTTTTTCGGTGACGGTGTAGTTCATTTTGGAGGAATTCATTGTCTTGCTTGCATAGTAAATAGGGTGAAAGATCTTGTTCACCCTTTGGCCCAAAACTGCACCCACCGCCACATCACTTGAATCACACATTAGCTCAAAAGGAGAGCTCCAATCTGACACGGTGATTTGGCGTGGTGGTTAGCTTGTGCTTCAACAACTCAAATGCACTCATGAAATTCTCATCAAAGTGGAACTTGTCATCTTTCTCTAACAATTTTCAAAGAGGATTGACCACCTTTGAAAAGTCCTTAATGAAGCGCCGATAGAACCCGACATTCCCAAGAAAGCTACGGACTCTCTTTACCGAAGTTGGAGGTGGCAGTTTGGAAATGACCTCAATCTTGACCTTGTCTACTTCAATTCCATTCCTTGAGATTTTGTGGCCCAAAACTATCCCTTCTTCAACCATCAAATGGCATTTTCCCCAGTTGAGCACTAGGTTGGTTTCTTCACAACGAGCGAGGACTTTATCAAGATTGTTCAAGCATTCATCAAAGGAGTCCCCAACCACGCTGAAATCATCCATGAATACCTATAGAAAGTCTTCAACCATGTCGGTGAAAATTGCCATCATGCACCGCTGAAATGTAGCGGGTGCATTGCACAATCCAAAAGGCATCCTGGAAAAAGCAAATGTCCCATAGGGACAGGTGAAGGTTGTCTTTTCTTGGTCCTCCGGAGCAATAAAGATTTGGTTATAGCCTGAATACTCGTCCAAGAAGAAATAGAAAGCTCTACCCGCAAGTATGTCAAGCATTTGGTCCAAGAAAGGCAATGGGAAGTGATCCTTGCGAGTCACCTTGTTCAATTTGCGGTAATCCTTGCATACCCGCCAACCCGTGACTGTCCTTGTTGGAATAAGTTCATTCTTGTCATTTTGAACCACGGTCATGCCATCCTTTTTTGGAACACATTGGACCGGAGAAGTCCAAGCACTATCTGAGATTGGGCAGACGACCCCTACATCAAGACACTTGATTATTTCTTTCTTCACAACTTCTTGCATTGCTTCATTTAGCCTCCATTTTTGTTCTACGGAAGGCTTTGACCCATCCTCGAGAATGATTTTGTGCATAAAAAATGCGGGGCTTATTCCCCGAATATTTGCAAGTGTCCATCCTATGACCTTCTTCCTCCTTTGTAACACTTTGAGAGTAGAGTCTACCCGCAATTTGGTTAGGCAAGATGAAAGTATAACATGTAAAGTACGAGAAGGACCAAGAAACTCATACCTGAGGTGTGGTGGAAGTGGCTTCAACTCCAATGTAGGTGGCTCTTCAATTGAAGGCTTTGTCGGAGGAGTTTTCCGGTTCTCCAAATCCAGGGATAACTTTCGAGGACCATATGAATAAGAACCCATGCCTTGTAGAGCATTGGTACTCTTGATCAAGCCATCCACCACAATATCATCATGATTCAATAAAGATGCCTTCATCAATAATGACCTCGGTGACAAGGTCCATGAAAGAACATAATTCCGTGCTATTGGGTTGCTTCATTGACTTGCACACGTGGAATACAACCTTTTCATCGCCCACCCAAAAGGTGAGCTCACCGGCCTCCACGTCAACTAAGTCCTTCCCCGTTGCAAGGAAGGGCCTTCCCAAAATGATAGGAACTTCATAATCCACCTCACAATCCAAGATAACAAAATCCGCGGGCAAAATGAACTTGTCAACCCGCACCAAAACATCATCAATGATTTCTAAAGGCCACTTCATAGATCGATCCGCCATTTGAAGACACATGGAAGTAGCCCTAGGTTGACCAATCCCCAAATTTTAGAAAATTGAATATGGCATCAAGGTTATGCTAGCTCCGAGGTCACACAATGCTTTGGCAAAATCTGTGCTACCAATTGTGCAAGGAATATTGAATGCCCCGAGGTCTTCAAGCTTGGGTGCCATTGAGTGCATTATTGCACTCACTTGGTGAGTCATCTTTATAGTTTCACACTCCATTGACCTTTTCTTTGTGACCAAGTCCTTCATGAACTTGGCATATCCGGGCATTTGCTCTAAAGCTTCAACCAAAGGAACATTGATGGATAAGCTTTTCATCATGTCGATGAATTTATTGAATTGGTTATAATTCTTTTGCTTCTCCAACCTTTGAGGATAAGGAGGAGGAGTCCTAGGCAATGGGGCCTTTGTTTTTGACACAACCGGCTCGGGAATGTCAATTACGTGTACCCTAGACGGGTTCACGTCACCTTGAGTTTCCTCCTCATGATCATGAATATCAATCCTCACTTCACTAGTTGTTGGCTCTTCAACTACATGATCAACCTCAATCGGAACTTCATCATTTGTCAAGTCATACTCATCACCAACAACTCTCTTTTGTTTAGAAGAACTAGCCTCACCGCCTCGTCCACTCCTTGTGGTCACCGCCATGGAATGACCGGTATTGTTGTTGTTGTTTCCACCCTTCGGGTTCACCACCGTATCACTTGGTAGTGCTCCCTTCGGGCGCGTGTTCAAGGCCTGAGTGATTTGTCCCATTTGCACTTCAATATTTCGAATAGAGGTGTTATGGGAGGCAAGTTGAACATCCGAATCCGCATTTCGGTCCATCATTTGTTTGAACATTTGCTCAATTCTACCCATATCATTACTTGAGGAACCTTGGCCTTGTGATTGATAGAGGGGTGGATTGTTGGGTTGTTGGTACATCGGGGGCCTTTGAAAGCCCGACCCCCGGTTACCGTTTCCACACCAATTGTTGTTATTATTGTTCCCGCTCCAATTGTTGTTATTGTTGTTCCCCCAATTGCTTGAATTGTTGTTATTGTTCCAATTGCGTTGCCTTTGATTGTTCCAATTTTGGTTGTTGCCTTGATTGTTCCCTTGTCCTTGATAATTGCTAGCATACATGACATCCTGATCTTGATCATCATAAGAATCCTCTTGACTATACCCACTCGATCCTTGGTCACCTTGAACATTGTTGTTTTGCATTTGATTTCCACGAGGTCTTCTCTTCTTCAAAAAACATTAACCCCCTCCATAACATTCACTTGCTTCAACCCTTGTAATTGTTGAAGTTGTGCCTTAGCAAGTTGATTCATGGTGGTGGTAAGCTCGACAATTGCTTGCCCATGTTCTTAAAGTTCTTTGTGAAGACCATTAACACCTGGATCACCCCGAGGCACATTTTCTCTACTCTGCCATGCTGACGAAGTGTCAGTCATTTCATCTAAGACCTCACATGCCTCATTGTATGGTAGCTTCATGAAGTTTCCCCCAGCCAATTGATTGACCACACACTTATTGGTGGTATTTATGCCTCGGTAGAAGGTCTGTTGTATCATGGCCTCAGTCATGTCATTGTTTGGACACTCATTTACCATGGTCCGATAGCGCTCCTAAATCTCATGCAAAGGCTCATTTGGCTCTTGCTTGAAAGCTAATATTTCATCTCTAAGTGCTGCCATGTGACTAGGAGAGAAGAATTTTGCAATGAACTTATCTGCTAGCTCATCCCATGTGGATATGGAGTGGTTGGGAAGTCGCTCCAGCCAGTCTAATGCTTTCCCTCGGAGAGAGAAGGGGAATAGCCTAAGCCTTAATGCATCCTCTGAGACATTTTTTCCTTGCTCCCCCATCAGTTATCAACGAACCCCTTTAAATGCTTATAAACATTCTGAAGTTGGAGCTCCCGTGAAGAACCCACGCTGCTCCAAGAGTGTCAGCATCACATTTGTGATTTGGAAGTTCCCC
>ML256334.1:0-15223 GCA_005239495.1 Nicotiana undulata | reverse complement strand
CAACACTACTGAAAAATGGGCATCTCAGGGAATTCTTAAGTGACTGGGCCAAGAATAATTACGGTCGCAACCGTGATAACGCAAAGAACTCAAAAATAGGAAAAGACCCCCCGTGCCAGATGATCAACATGATCCAAGGACGGAACGAAATCAGTGGTGTTACCTTCTTGTTAGCAAAGAAGACAAATGCATCAATAACCCATATCAAGAGACTCGGGGAAAGAGAATGGAAAGATATTATAATCAAAGAGCCAACCTCCGTTAAAGTAACTCAAAACACCCGAGAACTCAATGCAGTGAAGCTAGGTCCAACCTGGGAAGGGCTCTACCAGATTTCAGCTGTCACCGAGAAAGGTACATACAATTTGGAGAATCTAGATGGAGAAACGTTGCCTAGAAACTGGAATGTGGCACACCTCAAGAGATATTACTGTTAACAAACACCATCTTTATTGAAAGTAGGTGTTGCACTCTTTTACTCTTCGTCCAGTTTTTGTCTCAATTGGTTTTTCTAGAAAGGTTTTTACGAGGCAATAACAAAAAGTATACTACGAAGAAGGTTCCGATAGCAGCATTAAGACCTTTAATACCAAGGCACACAAGCGAAGAACCTCTACAAAGTGGTTAGATAATCTTTAACACGATAGTAAAATTCCCACTGGGAAATTTATTTTGATATCAAGCAAAGGTTACCCGACCGTCCACAAGTACAAACCACTAGAGGATTGTTAGATAGTGTTTCTTTATACGTCAACACCACACAAGAGGGGGTGATTTGTGTGGTGTCTGATATTCGTGTGCACCTGTTATAGAAGGGCCAGGTTCTTCTATGTGTCCCAACTCCTACTGTTTGCAGAATAATAAATATAGAAATTAAAGAACACAGAGATTTTTACTTGGAAAACACCTGGCTCAAAAGGCGATAAAACCACGACCTACTTCCCAGTAGGATTTTTCCAAAACTCTTTACTATATTAGTGAGCCAAACAACATTTACAAAAACTCTTTTGTAAACCTAGGATTACCTCTAATCCCTTGTAGCAAACTAGCCTCTAGCTATTTGCGACAAACTCCAAGTTAGCTATAACTTGAAACACAAAGTACCTATTACAAATGCCTCTAGATAAAGCTGAAAAGGTACAAGTTAAAACCACCTACTACAAATAAACTAGACTAAAAGACAACAGTTAGAACTGGTTCTTCTAGCTGGTTCAAGTAGCTTCAGATTCGCACACTCAAATTTCACACGAACTGCTTGCAAAATTGCCTCGCTAATTTTGCTCTCAATTCTTGCTTAAGTTCTTTTTTTGTGCGTACCTGTACAATAAGAACAATCTGCAATATATATGATTAGTAGATAAGGAATTAACTAGAGTTCTAATGCAACTATTCCTTGGTGGAAGAGTTCTAGTTAATCTCAACTCCTTAAATCCTTCCTTATCTTAGATTATGTTCTTACTGAATAAGGAGTCCTTCTCCTTATTGTTTTTGCTATCTTTTCGATCAGGAGATATCTCTATTTTACCAGATTTCATTTATCTCCTGCGTGTGCACCTCACGTGCCTTTAATTCTACTTGTGTCTATGTCTGCCAATGATGGACATGGTTCATTGATGAGTTCCTTTGTCAATCTTCAAAATTATTCAATTTTTTGGGCCAACAAATTCCTTTTTTTTATGATGACAAACTTTGTGTGTCCATAAGCTTAGGCCTCTATCCAGCTTAATCCAACATTGACACATATTAGAGTATTAAGCATTTATCACAAAAGAACCAGGTTCATTAGGTTATAAATATCACATGTTCAGAGCAGCACAACCATTCTTCCCCCCTTGGGCTCACTCTCTTCCTCATTGTCGCTGAACTTCCTTGTGATCACCAGGGCAGTTGGAAGAGCATCTAGACTTGGCCATTTCTGCCTTGTGTAGTCATCATAGCCTTCAGAGTTAATGCCAAGGATTTCACCCAATTCTTTGGCATCAAAGGAAATTTGGACCCATTTTACCAGGATAGTGACTTTGCCATCCTTTTCACTTTGATGGACCATGTCCATCTCGTCTACTTCAACAGCCTCCATAGGCTCAACCACCTTTTCTTTCCCTTTCTCCAACTTCTTCTTCTTACTCTCCGCTAAAGCGTTTTGCAGCTCTTCCTCACTCTGCTTTAGCTTGTTCCTTGTAGTTCTACCTCTTGGAAGAGGAATATCAGAACTCTCAGAAAGAGCAACCTTCTTTTTCTTATTTTCTCTTGCTGTCCCAAAGGTTTGAGCTTTAGGAGTTCTTTTCTTCTTTGGGTTGTAACTATCGCCTAACGTTTTCAACAGATCCGCCAGGGTTTCCTCAATAGATGAACCAGGTTCATCTGTAGGCTTTCCCAGATTTACTAACCCTTCAGTTGCTTCTCCTGATTCACTTTTACCTTCCTTCTTGACACCTTCTTCCACATTTTCTGGCTCAGTTCCACAAATAGCCATTCTAACATATTATTTCCCTATTCCCCTCTCTTTACTCCTTACTCTCTCTCTCTCTCTCTTTTTTTCTTTTTCAATTTTGTTTTTACCACCTCTCCTTCTTGTCTCCGTAAATTCCACATCTATCACATACCCAACCAAGACGAACCTAGTTTCTAAGTTTTCAGCAGTCTCAGAATCAGCCTCAAAAGTAGTCTTTGGTACATAAGATACCTGTTCAAAATCAGAAGATCCCGTTGCTTCCCCCTCAGTCGCTAATTTAAAGGAATTGCTCGAATTTTTTGATTCTTGAGTCTAACTTGCTTGAAGTTTGGCATTTAATTTTCTCGCTAAAGAACCGATGGCCATTGTTTTTCTAGTGAGCATCTTAACTTTCCTTTTTCTAGGTTCAGGGTTAGGACTGTCTTGAGGAGTGGTAGAGCTAGGTTGAGGAGTGGTAGAACTTGGTTGTGGGGTGGTATAACTATATTGAGAGGTTGTGGAAGACAAGGATGAAGTAGGGGTGGTGGAGTACCAGGATTTTTCCAAGGGTTAGACATTTCGATTTTAGTTGAAGATGGAGGAAAGAATCTTGATTGAAGTTGAAGGCAAAGAGAGATGGAAGGGATTTGATGGTTTTCAAAATTGATGAGGGATTTTCATAGGTGATGATGGGGGATTTAAAAGGGAAGTGTAATTAATATACAACGGTAGCTTTTGGGTCAATTAGAAGTCTAATCACTTCTGCATTTGATCAGTTTGGAATGACGTTTACTGCTTCCCTAGGATCTAGGTGTTTTAATATGGTCAGGATCCTTTAGTTTAGACAGAAGTGGTTCAAATCGTTATAGGATATGCTTTGAAAAGATTTTGACCTTGGGTAGAGTTCTGCTCATGATTTAAATATTAATATTTCAAAATGTGTAGAGAGTAGAACACATACATCGCCTATCAAATGAACCAACATTGATGAACCAAGTTCATCATTTACGAATCCTCTTGATCAAGTCTCAATTTTCAACAATAAAGAAAATTTCATTAGTAACCAATGAGTCATATCAAAACATGGCAAAAGAGTATGCTATTTACAACATGATACTGAGTAACAATTAATCTGATTATTTACACAAGTTTCAAATTTTCTAGCCAATTATTTTTTTTCATTTTTTTTTCCATTTTTTTCTCATGTACATTCTGAACTGGTTTAATTAGGTGATCTTAATCATTCCTAACTCTAACCTGTTCTTTCCAAAATGCTCTCTACTCAGTGCTTTTGTAAAGATGTCAGCAATCTATTTATCAGTAGCACAAAACTCTATAGAGATCAATCCCTTCTCATAATTGTCCCTTAAAAAGTGATGTCTAACATCTATGTGCTTTGTTCTTTTATGATGAACGGGATTCTTTGTCATACTGGTAGCACTAGTGTTATCACAAAATATAGGTATACATCCAACATTTTTTCCAAAATCCATCAATTGTTGTTTAATCCACAATAGTTGAGCACAACATAAGGCTGCAGCCACATACTCAGCCTCAACAGTAGATAGAGCCACAAAATTCTGCTTTGTAGTGTCCCAAGACACGAGGCATGAGCCCATAAAATGTTTCATACCTGAGGTGCTCTTTCTATACACTAGAAATTCTGCATAATCAGCATCAGCATCAGCATATCCCACAAGATTAAAGTTACTAACTTTTGGATACCAAAGACACAGATCAATAGTGCCTTTTAGGTATCTCAAGATTCTCTTTACAGTAGCTAAGTGGGATTCCTTTGGATTAGCCTGAAATCTTGCACAAAGTCCTACACTGAAAACAATGTCAGGTCTACTAGCAGTGAGATACAACAATAAACCAATCATTCCGCTATACAACTTCTGATCAACAGATGAACCAGGTTCATCTACATCCAATTTTGTGGTTGTTGCAATAGGAGTGCCAATTTCTTTGGAATCTTCCATTTTAAACCTTTTAAGCAATTATTTTACATATTTTTGCTGATGGGTCATAGTTCCATTTGAATTTTGTTAATTTGTAAGCCTAAAAGGAAATTAAGCTCACTCATCATGCTCATTTCAAATTCATTCCCCATTAGTTTAGCAAATTCTTTACTTAGATTATCAGTAGTTGCTCCAAAGAGTATGCCATCTACATATATCTGAACTACCAAGAGATCTTTACCTTTTTCTTTCAAGAATAAAGTACTATCAATTTTACCTCTCTTGTAGTCATGCTCAAGCAAGAATTTTGATAATCTTTCATACCATGCTCTAGGAGCTTGCTTGAGTACATACAGTGCTATGTCAAGTTTGTACTCATGATCAGGATTCTCCTTGTTCTCAAACCCCGGAGGTTGCTTGACAAACATTTCTTCCTTTAGATAGTCATTTAGGAAGTCACTCTTGACATCCATCTGGTGAAAAGTGAATTCCATGTAAGTAGCAAAGGCTACGAGTAGTCTTATTGCTTCCAGCCTTGCCACTAGAGCAAAAATTTCATCACAGTCTATGCCTTCCTCCTGACTGTATCCTTGAACCACCAATCTTGCCTTGTTCCTAGTAACTGTTCCATCTTCATCAAGTTTGTTTCTGAAGACCCACTTAGTGTCAATTACTGATCAATGATAGTGATTTACTATCTTAATAAGTTTGTAATTTTTATAAATTAATTATACATTGAATAAAAGAATTGAGAATTAAATATGATAAAGATACATAAAGAGGATTGTGTTTCTCTTGTGACTATTATTTGATATTTTATAATGTTTACATAATTCGATAATATTATGTTTTCACTTCAAAAAAATAGGATTTTAGTATGATTGATATAAGAGTGTATAACAAAACTAACTACGTAGTATATATAATTCATATTAAAAATTTATACTTGTAATTTCTATACAATTTAATAAATATGTAATTAATTTTAGTTAGATATGAACAAGCAATATAAAAATTAGACAATATGTTTGTATCTATGTAGATTGATCCCTAATTATCCTCAGTTTAGATAAATAAAAATGTTATATATTTAATGGTCTAATACTATTTTAATAACTATCATAATCTAATTAAACACTAAAATTAAGAAGTTAATATAAATAGGAGTAAATAACAAAACTAACAATATCGTATAGGACGAATTTTTTTTTAAAGAATATAATATATTATAGAATATATTTATTTCATGCAAGTTGATTTTTANCTCTAATAAATTAATTTTTCATAAATAAAAATAAAATGTAAAAAAAATCTAGTCATCAAATAAAACATAATAAAAAATCTAATTATGAATATTTTGACTGTTTATACCTATAAAATTATGAGTTGGTAGCTAAATATAAATACTATAATACAAATCTAATATGTAAGCACAACTATATATTTTAATTTTGTGGCTAAATAAATAACATATTTTGCCACAGTATATCCCTTTGTGGCTGAAGTATACAAGTAGCTACAAAATGGATTTATCGTAGCAAAAGAATATTATTAGCTATAAATATATATTCTTCGTGGCAATTTTTTTAAAATTAATATAGCCACATCACAAAAATTCTTGTTGCAATAAGTACTAATTCTTAACCTCGAAATATTAAAGTTTGTAGGTAACTTTTAGTTACGCTACTTCTAGCTATGAATGCTACGGAAAATATTATTGTGGCTAAAGTGTTTAGCCACGAAATTTTTTATGTTTAGCTACGATGTACTTCGTAGCTATATATGCATAATGTTGCAGTGTGATCTATCCAAGGGTCTTGGTACCAGATGCCAAACTTGACTCCTTTCAAATTGGTTGAGTTCATCTTGCATTGCGTTTACCCATCTGCATCCTGCAAAGCCTCAACAATATTTTTAGGTTCAATAAGAGATAAGAAAGCATCAAAAGCACAAAGATTCTTTAAAGAAGATCTTGTTTTGATTCCAGAGGTTGGATCAGTGATAATGTTCTCAATAGGGTGAGAAATTTGATATCTGTAAGGTTTCACAACCAACTGGTTACTCCTTGATGTTCCTTCAATGCTTTGTTATTGTGGAACAGGTTCAGGCACAAGTTCCAACGAAGTTTGAGAATTATTTTGTTCTATTCCCCCTGTCATGTTGCCCGGGATGGATGAACTTGTTCCTTTCTCCAGTGTTGCTTCAGTCTGGGCTGTGGTTTCATTTGAGTTTCTGACTAGCACGATTTCTTCATCATCTTGTTCCTGTCTCTCAGAAAGAATGTTAGTTTCATCAAAAACCACATGTACACTTTCTTCAACACACATAGTTCTTTTGTTATAAACTTTATAAGTTTTACTATGTGAAGAATATCCCAAGAATACTCCCTCATCACTTCTGGGATTGAACTACCTAGGGAGTCTTTACCATTGTTGTGCACAAAGCACTTGAAACCAAAAGCCCTAAGGTGGAATATATTTGGCTTTCTCCCTTTAAGTAACTCATAGGGAGTCTTCTCTACAAGAGGTCTAGTCATGCACCTATTTATGATTTAGCATGCAGTATTAATAGCTTCTGCCCAGAAGCGATGGGGTAGTTTTCTAGAAAGAAGCATAGTCCTAGCCATATCTTCAAGTGTCTTATTCTTTCTTTCAACCACTACATTTTGTTATGGAGTTCTAGAAGTAAAAAAATTATGATATATGCCATGCTCATCACAAAATTTAGCAAATTTGGCATTTTTAAATTCAGTGCCATGATCAGACCTAATTGATGCAAGTTGATTTCCTAATTGTCTCTGAGATTTTCTAACAAAAGAAGTGAACATGTCAAATGCTTCATCTTTAGATGTTAAAAACAATGTCCAGGTAAATCTAGAATATCATCAACAAGCACCATCACATATCTCTTACCACATCTGCTTAATGTTCTCATTGGACCACAAAGATCCATATGAGCCAGTTCCATCGTTCTGGTTGTACTTACCACTTTCTTGCTTTTAAAAGAGGATCTTACCTGCTTCCCCCTTGCACAAGCCTTACAAACTTTGTCTTCCTTGAACTTAATGTTAGGCAGTCCTATCACTAAGTTCTTGGAGAATTATTTGTTGAGTTGACTTAGACTTTCATGTCCAAGTCTCTTATGCCAAAGGAGGGGATTACTGTCCAGCACACTTAAGTATGTTAGTTTATTTTCTGAAAGTGTGGACAGATCTATGATGTATATTGTTCACTCTTTTTTCCTGCAAAACAATCTTGTCAGTGGTAAGATTTATCACAAAACATTTTGTAGAGGTGAATGCTACCAAGTTACCTCTGTCACACAGTTGTGACACGCTGATTAGGCTATATTTCAAGTCGTCTATCAATTAGACATTCTCAATGGAATGAGTGTCATTCTTACCTACCTTACCAACCCCAATGATTTCACCTTTATTTCCATTTCCAAAGGAGACATTTCCTCTTTTGAGGTCCTCAAGTGAAAGAAACTGGTCCTTGTTGCCAGTCATGTGCTTTGAGCGGCCACTATCCATGTACCATATTTGGTTGTTCCCCTTCACTTGAACCTACAAAAGGAAATTAGGGGTTAGTCTTAGGAACCCAAACTAGTTTGGGTCCCTTTCTATAAGCAAAAGGATGAATTAATTTTTTTTAGCCCAACTTGGTAACCAATTCTTCCCTTGAACAAAACTTTTATTCTTTTGACTGGCCTTTTCTTTTGCATTACATTCACTTTTGTAGTGAGCAGTCTTACCACAGTGGGTACAAAATTTTTTTCAGGAAGAGTGAGGTACTTGTTTTTAGGATCCCATTTAGGTAGCTGATTCCCAAAGCCAAGTCCTCTTCTATTTCTACTATGATGTTCCTGTAGCCATGTCAAAGCATCGGAGGATCTGTTCCATTTACAAGTTCTGTCTAGATCATGCTTGACTTTGCCTAGTTCCTCCTTTAACACTCTTATCTGTTCATCCTTCCTATACAACTCATCTTTTAGTTTACTTGCATTTTCTTCTAAGATGAGTTGAGAGTTGTCAGTTGTCTTCTTACTGGTTCCTAGTTTCGATTTTAGATTTTCATATTTTAATTCTAGAACATTTGTTTCAAATGTATGAACCTGGTTCTTCATAGCAGTATTTTCACTCACAGTCTCACTGACTCTGAGTTCCAAGTTCTTACATTTTGCTTTTAAAATCACACAGTCCTAGGGCAGTTGTTCCTTTTCCTTATTTATTACCTCAGATTCATCAATAAAATCTAGCAGTAATTCAGAGAGTTTTTCTTTATACAAAAACTTAATCTTGTCTTTGAGATGAATTATACTTACCTCAGATTCCTCTTCTGATTCGCCAATTTCCATAAGTGCTTGTCCATATCCATCTTCATCATCTGATTCCTCATCTGAACTTTCTCCCCAAGCAGCAACCATAACCTTTGTTGATCCTTTGTTCTTATTGGGATGAACTTGTTCCTTCTTCCGGTTCCTTCATTCAGATCTTTCCTTCTTCCATTCAATTTCCCATTCAGGGAAGTTCTTGATATGATGATCAGTCTTCCACACTTGTAGCAACCCTCGTTAGTAGTTTTTTCAGGTACCCTTGTCTTGTTGTAATTTCCACCTCTTGAATAATCGTTTCCTCTCATAAGGTATTTCTTGAAATCCTTGGTGATCATAGCCATTTCATCTTCCTCCAGATCAACTCCTTCAGTGATTCTGAGTGCCAGACTCATTTTCGTTCTTGGGTGCATCCATCTTCATGCTCTGCCTTCTAAGTTCATAGGCAGTGAGATTTCCAATCAGCTCGTCCAGTTTAAGTGTTGCAATGTTCTTAGATTCCTGAATTGCAGTGATCTTGCTTTCCCAAGAAACTGACAGAGCCCTTGTCAGAATCTTTTCAACTTTGTCTTCTTCAAGTAGAGTCCTTCGAAAAGATTTTAGTTCATTAGTCAATGTGGTGAACCTTTTATACATCTCTTGGATAGTCTCTCCTTCCTTCATAGAAAAATTCTCATACTAGGAATGTAGTAGAGTATCTCTGGACCTATTCACTTGAGCGGTTCCTTCATGAGCCACTTGCAAAGTGTCCCAAATCTCTTTAGCAGTGGTACAAGTTTGAATTCTGTTGTACTCGTCTGGACCAAGTCCACATACAAGCCACTTCTTGGCCTTAGCATTCTTCTCCCACTTTATCAAATCCTCAGCAGTGCAGTCAGCTCTTGTTTTTGGCACATATACTCTTTATGCATTCTTCTTCATGGTGGCCAAAGGACCATCAGTAACAATGTCCCATAGCTCGTAGTCTTCTCTGATTATATGGTCTCTCATCCTCTTCTTCCACCAAGAGTAGTACCGGCTATTGAAGAGTGGAGGCCTAGCAGTTGATTATCCTTCCTGGTTTCCAGGTGGTGCAATCATCTTGATCTTTTCCTAAGGTGTTAGCCTCTTCAAGGATCACCCGCTCTGATATTAATTATTGTTTTATACGTCAATACCACACAAGAGGGGGGGGGGGTGATTTGTGTGGTGACCGATTTTCGTGTGCACCTGTTATAGAAAGACCATGTTCTTCTATGTGTTCAAATTCCTACTATTTGCGGAATAATAAAGACAGAAATTAAAAAACACAGAGATTTTTACGTGGAAAACACTTGGCTCAAAACTCTTAGTGAGCCAAACAGCATTTAGAAAAACTCTTTTGTAAACCTAGGATTACCTCTAATCCCTTGTAGCAAACTAGCCTCTAGCTATTTGCGACAAACTCCAAGTTAGCTATAACTTGAAAAACAAAGTACCTATTACAGAAACTTCTAAATAAAGCTGAAAATGAAAAGGTACAAGTTAAAACCATCTACTACAAATAAACTAGACTAAAAGACAACAATTGGAATTGGTTCTTCTAGCTGGTTCAAGTAGCTTCAGATTCACACATTCAAATTTCACACGAACTGCTTGCAAAGTTGCCTCGCTAATTTTGCTCTCAATTCTTTCTTAACTTCTGCTTTTGTATGTACTTGTACAATAAGAATAATCTGCAATATGTAGGATTAGTAGATAAGGAATTAAATAGAGTTCTAATGCAACTCTTCCTTGGTGGAAGAGTTCTAGTTAATATCAACTCCTTAAATCCTTCCTTATCTTAGATTCTGTTCTTATGGAATAAGGAGTCCTTTTCCTTATTGTTTTTGCAATCTTTTCGATCAGGAGATATCTATTTTATCAGATTTCGTTTATCTCCTGCATGTGAACCTCACGTGCCTTTAACTCTACTTGTGTCTATGTCTTCCAGTGATGGACATGGTTCATTACTGAGTTCCTTTGTCAATCTTCAAAACTATTCAATTTCTTGGGCCAACAGATAGTCTTTGGCTCAATAGCATAAATTCCTAAGTGGAAGTGAAGTTTGTTACCGAATTGAAGAGTATTTAGTAATTCATTAGTGGAAACTTCGAAGGTTCAAAACTTCTAGCGTTCCAATTCGCATTCTTCGCATTCGAACACTGGGGGGAATGATACGAGAATACGACAAAAATGACTGCCACACCGACCAGAATACAAAAACTGGAAGCATAGTTATGTCATCGGGACCGGCGACCGCACAGTCAGCCCCGTAAAAGCAAGTTGTATAAGCTAGCCACAAGAAATGATAATTTCTTTTTATCATAACGAATACTTATGTAATTTTTGAAAATGGAAGGAATAAATTAAAGTCCTTTTATTTCTATCTTGTTTCTTGTCTAAATGATAAATTGATTTTATCATTTGAAAGTTAAACATGTACTTCAAATGCTAGTGCCATAATGAATAGGAGACACATCTTCAAGAGCACCGTAAACATAAGAGGGCCATCTCTTATAAAAACTCTCACGATAAAGGGTTAATTTCGGAAGAACTTGTGCCGAAATCTAAATGCTTTTGGGGAAAAAATACACATAAGGCCTTACATAATCACACTCTAACAGTAAAACTTGCGTAAAATACTTAAGAAAAAAAGAATGCAAAGATTAAAAGTTGCATAATTGTTCCAACGAAAAAAGACTCATGCAATACTTGATCAAAAGATGTCTTTATTCACAATAAACGTGCC
The DNA here is from genome assembly GCA_005239495.1 of Nicotiana undulata. Taxonomy (NCBI): domain Eukaryota; kingdom Viridiplantae; phylum Streptophyta; class Magnoliopsida; order Solanales; family Solanaceae; genus Nicotiana; species Nicotiana undulata. The sequence continues at coordinate 3,750 of ML256334.1, read as the reverse complement.
TAAACGGCACATATACAAAAGTTGGGAAAAGAGAGGAAAAGCTAAATTGATGCATCTTCGGAACCCAGAGGAAGAGAAGTGTCCGCGCCCCAGGAGAAGTGGGTAGATCTGTCGATGGCTCAACTGAAAGTACAAGAGGGGGGTGAATTGTAATTAATTTAAAAACTTAGCCGATTTAGAAGAGAATTAGTCGACTTCACTTTATCAACAGGTTTGATGAAAATAAATTGCGAGGAATTTAAAAGCTGAGAACACGAGAGTTTTATATTGGTTCAGTAATAATGTGGTACCTACATCTAGTTCCCTAGGGACACAAAGGTTCTCTTAGATCTTCAATAGTTGATTACAGTAGTTGTGGTTTTATGGATCGTTTACCACCAACGATTTTCAGCAACAGTGTTTTATAAACTTGACACGACTCTTGTTTTGCTTCCTAACAGTTCCTATCTTTCGAGACACTAATAAACTTAGGAATAAAGTGATTGTGCTAAGAAATAGGATGACATAGAAAATAGTGGTAAGTTGCGTAATTAAATTCTTGAGTTTTCCAGTCTTCTTTTACGAGAGTCTTGAGTAGCCGTTGAAGATTGACCCTTGATTGAGGCACAAAATATTTTAAGAGTTTTGACCCAAGGGGTGCCTCTGAATTTTTCTGAAAAGATAGGTTGGATTCAGTTATGTCTTTCCTTTTCGTATTCATAATCAAGGGAGTGATTAGTGGTTTGACTTGATAGATCAATCTTTAGAATCTCCAGATTCCAAATCAATCCTTGAAGTAGGGATTGTCTTTATATAGCGATTGCACTTGATATTGTTTCCTTTTTTATGGCATTGACATCCTTTGATTTAGCATTGTCCTTGTCGCATTTGATCTTGTTCCCTTTCTGATATCTTTGACATATTGACTTCCTTTGATTTGGTATTGCCCTCATAATTTCTTGCAATTAAATAGATACAATTAGATTTGCACTATTGTCATAATTGAAACTTAGGTGTAACATCAACACCTTGGCCTTTATCAGTTTGGCCTTCAACATCTTTGCCTTCCAGTTCCTCTTCAGTGCCTAAAGTTTCAGAGCCAGAACTAAAAGAACCGAAAGCATCAGGAACTGCTGAGAGACCCTTTTTTAGCAGCTGACTCTCGCTCATGGACTTTAGCGATTTCGGCATCAAAGTCAATGATACCCCCTTTAGCCTCTTCCAAGGTTTTCTCATCATGTTTTACATAAAAAAAGTTTTCTCAACAACGAGGGAATCCGCTCGACGCTTGAGTTCTTATTTAAGTTGGTTAACCTCGGCATAAAGGTTTTCCCGGGCGGATCTAATGGACTTGGCTAACGTCGAATTCTCGGACAATAGAGCTGAAAATTCTATTATGCTCAATGGTCTTCTTATAATCCTCTTCTAGTTGGGCATATTTAACCAATCACATCAACAAGCTCTTCACTTTTTGAGTTCAAGGTTGCCTCTAAACTGGTCAATCTCTCAGCGAAGGCATCCTCATGATCGATGCAGCAAGAACGTCACTATGGAATTCAGCCCATTTGTCTTAGCCTCATCAAATTGAACCCTTATTGGGCCAATCTCTTGGCTAAGGGTTTCTACTTCTTGATCGCTTTGCTGCAAACGAGTCTCCAACACAACGGGCTCAACAGCTTTAGCTCCCAATTCTGAGAGGCGAGCAACAGTTTGATCCCGCTCGGCCAAAAGTTGATCCTATTCGGAGGTAAGTCCTTCTTATTCCCGAATCAACCTCTGGAGGCCCTCGGAAGTAAGGAAATTGGCCTGCAAAACAAGAAAGGCAAATTCAGGGTACTTATTCAGTCAAAAACCGGAGAAATGATGAAGTTGAAGAATGTGCCGTTGTGGCATTGTGCATGGCATTGTTCAACTAGCACTCTCCCGAGAGAGCCTGTATCTTTTCCTGAAGCCAAAGGCTTCAAATAGTTAGAAATTTCCATCAGTCGGGATAGCAAATTGCATCCGGTGGATGCCGTGAGAGGAATGCTCCTCCTCCTTTGAGGATCTTCTGAGGGGCCAGCATAATTTCCCCCCAAATTCCCATGAACTGGGGACTGGGGGAGTGGAACATCCCCTTCTCGGACAGATGCGACTGGTGGAGATAATGTAGCAGTTGCTGGTAGAAGAGTTAGTGAAGATGAAGATGAAGCTTAAGGTGCTGAAGGGTGAGAGGCAGCTGCGACAAATGCAGTGCTGGTTGTTAGTTGCTCATCAACCAAAGACGGCAGGGATCCGGTACTCAGCCCCACATTACCGGGAGAAGCTACTGGGATCTATAAACGGAAGTTGGCATTTTCCACCATTTCACACTCCCCCTAAAGCGATGAGACATCGTCCTCGGTTGGTGTAACTAACTCAATAAATTGAGCGGTCTGTTGAGTTGAGGAAGGTCGCCGTCGTCTATGTAGAGAAGCTCCATCCTCGCTAGCTTCTCCATCATCGTCAATCGTCACGGTATCTATGGCCAGCCCAGGCGGAGGTCTCGTCACCACGACTTCCGAGGATGACTGGGGGGGCGGAATTCTTTACCTTCTTATTCTTTCCCCCAGCCGCGAAGGAACGTGTTCTTGTTGGTTGCTTGTTATTCGGGGACCACGAGAAGAAGCACTTGCACCAGAAGCAGGCCCGGAGACGCTTGTCTATGAAAAAACTTTCTACAACTGCCTCGCCGCATCAATAAAATCAACCAAAACGTCCTCCTAGAGGACGACAACAAAGCCCTCAGGTAGACCTATATTCAATAGGAGAAAAGAATCAGATAACTTTATCATAAGAAAAGATAAAGACAAGATAAGTTCAACTTACCATGATTTTTGGTCTTCCACACATATTTCAGGGACAACTATTTCCACGAGCGGGTTTCGGGTGTAGTAACGTCCCAAACTTTTTGGACCCATTGTTCCAAGCCCTCAACCCTAGGCGGAACCCATCGAGTCGCTGAGGTAGGTGAAAGAAGAAAAGTTAATATTGACGAAAGGATCTTTAAAAAGAGTAGAAGAAAACTGTATACTTACGAATGTGGTTCCCCAATTCCGGGAAGGAAGGAGCCGAGGCTGAGATGATTTCACTAGTGGAAACTGAAACAAACCTTTCCATCCACCCACGATCGTTATCATCATCCATGTTTGATAGCAGTGCATGGTGGTCTCGCTTGCTGAAGTTAATCATCCCCCCACGGAAGATCATGGGGGAATAGAGGTTCATCACGTGAGCTAGGGATAGCTCCTCCCCTGTTTCTTGGCACATGCGCTAAAGGCAAGCATTCGTCCTACACACTAAGGGACTCATCTGCGCCAAACATACTTGGTAGCGGAGTCAAACTTCGCAATAACGGAGTCAAGCTCTTCACTCAGAAAAAATGTCTCCAAAGTGAAGGGATAAGTATAGAAGTACATAAAAACCTTCTTGGATAAGGTTACCCGCTCTGCCAGATCAGGAGCAATAATGTCTAAATCTTGGCAACGTCAATCTTCCTTCACATCAGGAATGCCGGAAGGATGGATGAAATAAGAATATCTGCTAACGACCTATGTACGAGAGCTAACATAAGGAAATTTCTCTTCGAAGTCTTTAGTTGTGACAACACTTCTAGTGATGATGGTGTTCACTGTACGAGAGGTGGCTTCACGGCTTTGTTTTTATTCTTTGAGGAACTAGTATTTTTTCTAAAAGAAGTCATTATATATTATAGAAGAAGGGAAAGCTTTTCTCGTATAAGAAGCTAAAGAA
>MDKH01178018.1:0-48893 GCA_005239495.1 Nicotiana undulata | reverse complement strand
TACAAGGCAAGAGATAAGTAGACAAGTAAGGGATACGGGAGCAGTAAGGGGAACAAGTGAATTGAAGCAGTCAAATTGACAGATAGAAGTAAGCAAGGGAGGCAATCTAACACAATAGCCAACAAAACAAGTATAAGTACCAGAAATGTAAACAATGGCACGACATCAGCTTTCGTGCTTTTACTCTCTTCCTCACAATGCAATGTAATCAAGTATCATGGCACGACATCACCCTTCGTGCTCTTACTCTCTTCCTCACATTGCAATGTACAATGTATCATGGCACGACATTAACCTTCGTGCTTATAATCAATATGAATCATGGCACGACATCACCATGCTACCATCCTTTAGCTTGCTTTCGTTTGAATGAGATTATCAAGTTTTTTCATTTATGCTTCATGAAGTGTTAAATCTCTTTAAAAAAATATTTCATATATATATATATATATATATATATATATGTGTGTGTGTGTGTGTGTGTGTGTGTGTGTATGTATGTATATGTATATATGTTGTTTTAAATTATTTTTTCCTAGCTCTTTGATGTACAAAATTGTTAATATTTTTGTATTAATTTCTTCTTCTATCTTTGTTTTAATTTTTTGTCTTACTTTCTTTTTTAATTCATTTCAAAAAGAATATATATTTTTTATATTTAGTAACTCTTTAACACCAATATTCTATATGGCATATTTAAGACCAGAAGATTCAATGATATTTGACATGGTACAATATACATATTTAAAATTTCAGATCACAAGATTCAAAAGTCTTTCTTACTTTTCTTAAAATTCATGTCCATCATTTTAAGACACTGAAAATGATAAAAGGTCATTGTGAACACGTGATTTTTCACCCACCATGTACTCCTACAAATTCAATACAATAAATTAATCTTACGAATTTTGTTGAATTTTAGTGATTAATTGTGAATTGTTAGCATTTGCGTTGATTCTAATTCATCTTTTAAAGTTATTAAAATTGCATCACTATTACCAGAGAATTATGAATTCGTTATTTGTAATTAACTGAATTAAATAATAGATGAATGATGGTTATTTAATGTAATGTAGTTTTGACAACTAATTACTAAAATTAATCATTTTTATCCAATAAATCATTGGATTTAATTAAGAGTATAAAATTAATGGTTTTACTCCTAATTAATTTATGATTAAATGAAATAAGGTTTAGAACTAATTATTACATTGTTTTTAGATTTAAGTTGGTTTGGTTTTAACTAAATTGAGATTAATTAATTATAGGGTTAATTAGGGTGTTAATTAATTATAGGATGTCAATTAGATTTAATTAGTTATAAGAGTTTAATTAGGACCTGGGCTAATTTTTCCCAGGACCAAAAGAATTAGCCTCTACAAGCACCCAAACGACCCATCCCAACCTTACACCCGGCATGCCCCAGTCCCCAAACCCCAAACGACCCCGTTTAATGGAATGAACGAATCCCAGCCGTTGATCAAAGTAGATCCAACGGCTGGGAACTCCCCAATCCTTCACTATATAACTGATTCAAAGAACCCCCCCTACCCCCATTTGGCCAAAGTATTACACCCCTCCCCCTCTCTTAACCCGTCTCTCTATTCTCTCTAAACCCACCGGGCTCCGCCTGGAGCCGCCACCTGACCACCGTAGTTCCACCCTTCCTCCGCTGTGCTCCGCCGGCCGGAAATCGCCTCAGGCGGCGGAGCTTCTCCAATCAACCTCAAAATTATACCAAATAATCTCCATAGCCTCCTTAACCCCGTCCCAGCCTTGGTTTCTCCAAAAGATCACCCGTTTGTGAGGAATTTCAGATCTAAGAATCTGAAAACCCTGGATTACTACACCGTTCTATTTAGAGGCATCCAGCGACTCAAACCGTCATGAGTCAATTGCTCTTGACTAGGGCAATTGATTCATGAGGGTTTGACTTGTTTTCAAACCCCGCAAGAATCCGGCCAAATTCTGGCGAGTCAATTCTTCCGGCTAAACCCCTTTTTAACAGGTATTTCCTTTTTCTCTCATCTGTTTCTAGGGTTTTACTGTTAAAAAATCAAGAACAAGTAGTAGGTTTAAATTACTGTTTCCGTCGTCCCTATTTAGACCAGCCTATTTCTTTTTTTATTCTGCTCTTGTTTCACTTGAATATTCGTTTCTTGTAATTAATAGACTTCATTGCGTAGTAGATAACTTAGGATCTTTATTTCTATATCAGTACGGATCGGTTTCCTACAATTGGCTCACATTTGGTTAATTGACCTTGTGTATTGTTTAGTTCAATCATGCATGTTTAGGTTAATTGAACAAGCCGGATATTAAAAGCGTAGCAGTTTAGAGGAGATCCTCAATGAAAGCGATTGAAGGACTTTCGAATAATCAGTATGATTTAAACAACAGAGTGATTAAAAGAGAAAGGCAAGTGACTTTAAAATCCAGCAGTTTAAATCATAATGGGAGTCGGTGATTTAGTAAACGACAGTAGACTATTTCAGAAACCCAATAAAGTTGAATATAAAGCAGGAGGTTTAAAAGACAAAGGGATTTCAGAAAAGGCAAAAAGACTCAGAAAGCCAGTAGTTTGAAAACCAATAGAGCAGGAGTCTAATAAATCTTAGTAGAGGGTAAAGGAATGCATGATTTCAAGAATCAGTGTTTTGAAAAATCAGAGTAGGAATTTTAGAGAATATAGAGTGAACTTTAGGAAGGGATAAAAACAAGAGTGAAGCAGCAAAGTTTAAGGGATTTCAAAAGGAGACTAATTAATTCTAATACCAGCCAAGCGCAACACAATTGAATTTGGTTTTACTGTGTATTAGGCCTAAAATTTTCCTAGGCGTGCGTATACATTGCCTATTTGTTTTAAAGGGCGAACATGCAGGTTTTAGTTCTAATTCTTAAGACATGCAGGATAATACATTTTCAGGGAACCGATTTAAACCATTTAAACCAGTTTTACCGAGGCTAATTAGTTATCGAAAACTGTAACTTCAAAATCCTAAATAACATGATATTTGATGCACACATGAACCCCTAAAACATGGTTTCTAGGTGCTATGCTTATGAAATGTAGTAGTAGTACATTATAGCAGTTGTTATTACCTGTTACAGTTGTTAACATGGTTATGGCTTGCAAAATGAGTAAAGTAGATATGATGAAAAATAAAGAATTTAAGCAGGGTTTCTAATGCATGAGATGCATGTCTTAGACAGGTTGTCTATTGCACATGTAAGTAAATAAATCCTATGAGCATGCTTTTCTACCCATTTACTAACTAAACATGCATAGCCCCCCATATTCACTAGCCAGCCCCAATATTCGTTTACAAAGTATTTCAGACCAAGAATAATAAATTACATCACTTGAAGGAAAAGAAGAAGCTAACTCTATAGGGAGCCTTCAATCAGGCCCATTCTTCCAACCTCAATTCTTTCGAGTTTCACAGCTCCCACATGGTAGGGGTGCGACAAAGCTCCCTAGGGCCCTCATGGGTCCCTAGCCGATACCAGCACCCCAACACAATTGCCAAAGTTGAACAAGTGCAGTGTGGAATTACCAACCTCAATGTATCAAAGTACAGAGGGAACTCAAGATCCCCTAAGCAATGCTTACACTGAGGAGGTGGAAGCTATATTTTCTAGGAGTAGTAAGAAGTGCTAGGAGTAAGTTTAAAAGAGGAACGGAGTTTTTAGAAAAAGACAAGATTCAGTTGAAAGAATTTATGAACTGAAGATTCATTTTAACATAATAGTTTAAGAAAAACAGTAGTAGTATCTAAGAAGAACAGATCAAAACAAATTCAGCAATGCAAAGACAATGAGGGATAAGTCACATAATAGGCAGGATAAGACATAAAGATTCAATAAACTTATTTGAACATAGCTGCATAGATCAGAGCAGTTCAGGGAATGGTAGGCCACATAGTAATCAGGAAAGATGCATAGACTTGTTTAAACCTAGTTGCACAAATCAGAGGGGGTTCATGGAGTCAAGAGATGGACAAGTTTAAACATGATAATAAACAGTAACAGGATACAGGCATAACAGGTACAAATGAAGAGTAAACAACAATCCTAGAACCGTTGGCATGTAAATCTTAAAAAGATGAAGCATGGTGAGTACTAAAAGCTAAACAAGAGACTTAATTGCAAGTTGAACAGTAGAAGCAAAAGTAGAAGACAATTAGGAATATAATGAACTGAAGCAATAAGAAACACATTGATTTGGAGCTTGAATCTTAATCAGAGCATACCAGTGAGAGAGAGTAAGCTGGATGAAAGAGCAAAATGAGCACAATGGTTAGCCTTGGATTATAGCCGGCTAACAGTAACCAAGAGCAAAAGAGAACAGTAGTAGAGCAAAGAGTTTTGTAAGAGAGAGTAAGTTTTAACACAAGTCTGTGTGTGAGAGAGAATCTTAGAATAGTGTTGTTGTTCGTCCCTTGCTTAATGAAAGAGCATGAGTACTTATAGTTGAAAACAAGTGATCAAATAAGCTAAGAATCACAAATGCATGGTAATAAAAGAAGGCAAAATCACATTAGTGTAAGAAGAATACATGGTTCCCTTAAATTATGGGACTCAAACTCAGAAATGGAAAAGATCACATAGTATATAAGGTAAATAGAAGGTTGTACCAAATTAAGTAAGGAAAAGATCAAAGTATCATGGTAATTAAGGGACTCATATCAGTCAGTAGGCTATTAAGACAAATAATCCCTTAAATTAAGGGATTCAAATTCAAACGGTAAGAACCATTTGCCACATAAGGTAAATGAAAATCAATACCAAGTTTTAAATAAGGAAGGAATCCGGGCATGTTAAGTAACAGGGGATTCAAAATTAATTAGCCAAAAAATCAACATAGTCACTCCCTTAAATCAAGGGATTCAAAATTTAAAACGGTAACACATATGGGCAAGGTACAAGATCAGTCCAAATTTAATTAAGGAAATAATTAGGTTCTCTAAGCAATAGAGTAAACAATTAAGACCAAGTTCAGAGATTCCAATCAAGGAGTGATTTATTGAAGTCAATCAATCTAAACAAATGCGCAGCAATTATAAAATAGGGAAATTAGCATCAGTTAGAGAGGAATTATTAAACCCTAGTTCAACATATAAATAGAGAAGGCCAACAGTCGTAGCAACAGGCAGGCCTGGAAATATTGACAGTAAGAGGCTAGAGATAAACACACATATGAACATAATCACCCAGAGGTGAAGCAAGTGGGTAAACGACTCAACAAATGACTTTTTCGCAGCATGATAGACATAGAAAATCTTAACAAGAATCGAATAGTCAAGCCAGCATGAAGAAGCGAACATAGAAGTCTAAGAAATTAAGGTTTTCAACATAAAACAAGTTAACAACAGTAAGAACATAGAATCAGTAAACATGCAAAGGAAAGGTTCAAACATACATGTAAGATCAATTTAAACCAGTGTAGGAAAGACTTAGAGAAAACCCTAATTCAAAAAGTACTCAAAAACGTTTTAAAATTGATGGATCTTAAAGATCGAATTGAGAATAGTGTAAAGCATAAAGGAATAAGTTTTAAAATATCTAAAAGTAACAGATATTTAAGAGGTTTAGGTCAAAACTAGAGTTTCATAAGAAACCAGAGAAAAATGGGAGAAACTACCGTGAAACTCAGGAATAATGGCGGTGAAGGCATGAAAGCGTCAAAACCCCACCGGAGAGGCTGAAAACAACCCAGGCAGGAGCTCCAGTAGTGGGTTGGACAGGGTCAAAACCTTCGAAAGCTTCAGAGATGAAGTGAACCGGAGAGAGGAGACCTCATGGAGGCTAGTGGTCGAAAGGATGGTGGTCGGAGGTGGCCGGAGAAGGGAGGACAAAGTAGTCGGAGATGAGAAGTCTCTAGAGAGACCAAAGAGAGGGACCAGCGTAGAGAGATGAAAGGGTGTGAGGATATGAGGGGTCGGGGAGGGGTTAGGTTAGAGTTAATTAAGGCAGGTTATATCTGGGCCGTTGATTCAAATTGATCAACGGCTCAGATCAACCACAGGGTTGGGCCGGGTACAAATTAGGATTTGGGCTGGGTATTTTTTTTTTGGGTTTTGGTAGGAGCTGGGTTAGTTAATTAGGTGGGTTGGAATTTAAATTGGGCTATAATTTAAATAAAATGTGGCTTGGTGTTAAATACCCATGCAAATAGATAATTAATTAAATAAAATAGCTAATAATTGTATAAAATGAAATTAAGTTAAAAATAAGTATAATTAAAGTATTTAGACAATATAAAAAATATAAAGACATGAATTCTGATTTTAAGGGTATAAAATGACTAATCAGGCGATAACTGCAAAACAATTGTAATTGCGATTAAATAGTACTCGATTAATCAATTAACGAAATAATTGAAATTTAATAAGTAAAAAGTGATTAAAAATGACATATTAAATTAAAAAATATATTGAGATTTATTCAGAGAATAATTTATGAATTATGAAAAATACGAAATATCGAATAAATAGGGAATAATTCAAATAAAAATATGTAAAAATTAGGAAAAATACTCAGTATTGCTAAGAGGGATTTTGAAGCATGTAGGCAGAATTTAGAAAATAATTTGGGAAACATTGGGTATCAACAGATGCCCCTCTTTACCCGAGAAGGATGAAAGAATTGTCGGGTAAAGATATGATGGCCAATTTTGACCTGAGATGAAGCTGCGGGACAAAATTCGGCAGCACCCTGGTTTCTAAGCTGCCTACATATCCCTGATTTTACAGGAATCAGGCCGCATGTAGTTCCGGAATCATCGGCGAGATATACCGACGATGGTCTACAAGAACGGACACAAGGTGCATGGCGGGGTAAGAATACAAAGATCTTTCGGGGTTGTGTCGAAGAACTGGAGCGATCCGCTCCTGCCTAGTTGACTGTCCTGGCCGGACTACCTGCAAATAAATAACAAGCACATATCTTGCATAACATAAACATGATGCAAGTTCCCATTGAACTATGGATGCTGCCTTCGGACAATAAGGATGATGTCCTTAGACCATGATGTCCTGGGCTATGAATCGCTTGGTGCGGGATTCGCAGGCTATGAAATGATGTTCTCGGGCCATGAGGATGGTGCCATCAAACCATGATGCCTTTGAATAATGATATGCAAGTTGTATATAAGAGATCTGCAGCCTATGAAGTGATGTTCTCGGGCCATGAATATGGTGCCTCAAAATGATGACGCCTTTGGACAAGTTGGCGATATTTCAGCCCATGAAGAATGCAATAGCATGATGCTGACAAGACAGAGCTTAGTCTTGCGATTTGCGAAAAGTAAAGGGGGGCAGAGCTTAGCCCGAAAGAAAGCGTAGATAAATATCGCCACGAAAGGTAATTGTTCTAAAAAATAGATAGGAGCTGTGCGTAGTGAAGTAAAATGCGGATAGAGGTAGCGTAGAACCTCGAAAGGCAGAATGATAGCCTTATGCAAGGAGTAAAATGCAGTGGGAGACAGTGCTTAGTATCGGAAGACAGAATATTAGCCTTATGTAGTGTGAGGAATGTAGAGAGACAGTGCTTAGTTTCGGAAGGCAGAAAGGTAGCTTCATGCAAATGGAGTGAAATGCAGTGGGAGACAGTACTTAGTCTCGGAAGGCAGAAAGGTAGCCTTATGCAAGTGGAGGTAGAGATTAACCTCATGCAGATGGAGACAGAGCTTAGTCTCGGAAGGCAAAATATTAGCCTTATGCAAATGCGAGAAATAGAATGCAGGGAGACAATGCTTAGTCTCGGAAGGCAGAATATTAGCCTTATGCAGTGCAAGAAATAAAATGCAGGGAGACAGTGCTTAGTCTCGTAAGGAAGAATGATAGCCTTATGCAATGATGCGAGTGCGGGAAGATAAAAAGACAATAAGAGTTCTTAGCTGATGAGAAATTATGGCGATATGATTGTTGCGAATACCTAGCTACTTATGATGATGGTAAATGTTGGCAATGCGGGACGGGTTCGCGAATGTCTTGAGATGTCTTGCGAAGATAAAAAGATATTTTGGGATTTCGCCGTCTTTATGCCTGCGTCCAAATAAAAATCGTGAGTTGTAAAGGGGAAGGTTAGCTCGTGTCCCCAACTGTCTTGATCCGGCCTGCCTGCTTGATGATGATGACTTTGTTTGTACCGCAGGGGTAGCGTTGCTAAAACAAACTGCTTTTTGAGAATAAATATGCATGGTTTTATAAAATATATAGAAAGCATAGTTTTCTTTGGATGAACCGACGACCGTGATGCGGTTCAAGACATTGCAACCTCCATTGCGGCGGAGAATTGAGAGTTACTCCTCAACCTTTGCCCCAGTTCGATGGGTGAAGGCTTCTGGCTGTTACTAGTGCGGTGCTCGGCTGAACTTGCTTCGGAATTTTGAGGTCCCTCCTCAAAATTCTGCCCTAGTTTCCATTCGTGGGGAAAATGAAATTTTATGGGAATGTGACCGAACCCATAGGGATGCCTACGTATCCCCTCTTAAACGGGAATTGGGTCAGGCATAGTTCATTTTACAACATTGATAGAAGCATAACAATTACACATAGTAGCGCTTGACTGCATCTGAATTGATTGGTTTAGGCCAAACTTCTCCATCCATTTCCACTAGTATGAGTTCTCCTCCTGTTAGCACTCGGTGAACCATGTACGGGCCTTGCCAATTAGGAGAGAATTTCCCTTTTGCTTCGTCTTGATAAGGAAAGATTTTCCTTAACGCCAGCTGCCCCGGTGTGAATCGTCTTGGTTTGACTTTCTTGTTGAAGGCTTTGGTCATTCTATTCTGATATAGCTGACCATGACAAACCGCGTTCATTATCTTTCCGTTTATGAAGGCCAACTGCTCATAACGGCTTCCTATCCATTCTGCGTCGCTGAGTTTAGCTTCTTGTATAATTCTCAGGGATGGAATTTCAACTTCAGCAGGAATGACGGCTTCTGTGCCGTATACCAACATGTAAGGAGTTGCCCCGGTTGATGTGCGAACCGTGGTGCGATACCCCAACAGAGCGAATGATAACTTCTCAAGCCATTGCTTGTGTTTTTCTATCATCTTTCTTAATATCTTCTTGATGTTCTTGTTGGAAGCCTCGCCGGCTCCGTTCATTTGAAATTTGTATGCAGTAGAATTCTTGTGCTTGATATTGAAGGTTTCACACATTACTTTCATCAAATTACTATTGAGATTGGAACCATTATCGGCGATGATTGACTCTAGCACTCCAAACCGACAAACAATGTAATCCCGGACAAAGTCGGCTACCACTTTCTTAGTAACTGCTTTGTAGGATGCGGCTTCAACCCATTTGGTGAAATAGTCAATGGAAACCAGAATGAACCTGTGTCCGTTGGAGGCAGCATGCTCGATTGGTCCAATAATATCCATGCCCCAAGCGGCGAACGACCAGGGTGAGCTTGTCGCATTGAGCTTGTTGGGAGGTACCTTTATCATATCCCCATGTATTTGACACCGATGGCATTTGCGGACATACTGGATGCAGTCTGTTTCCATGGTCATCCAGAAATAACCAGCCCGAAGTATCTTTTCTGCTAGAACAAACCCGTTCATATAAGGGCTGCATGTACCAGCATGTATTTCCTCCAACAACTTTGTTGCTTCCTTTGCTTCGACACATCTTAGCAAACCCTGATCGGGAGTCCTCCTATATAGGATTCCTCCGTTGTGAAAGAAGTTGTTTGATAATCTTCGTAGAGTGTGCTTTTGAGTGGCGTTTGCAACTTCTAGGTACTCTCCCTCCGCTAAGTACTCCTTAATATCATGAAACCAAGGCTTTCCATCTGCTTCTTCTTTAACGTGTGCACAGTAAGCCGGCTGAATGTGAATCCCTACCGGGATAGGATCAATGAAATTCTTATTTGGATGATGGATCATGGATGACAAGGTGTCCAGTGCGTCGGCGAACTCATTATGGATTCTGGGAACATGCCAAAATTCAATCTTTGTGAACCTCCTTCTCAATTCCTGCACGCGATGTAGGTATGGCAGTATCTTGGAATTCTTGGTCGCCCATTCTCCTTGAACTTGGTGTATTAATAAGTCCGAATCACCAATCACTAATAATTCTTGAACATTTCTGTCGATGGCCAAGTAGAGCCCAATGATGCATGCCTCATATTCAGCCATGTTGTTGGTGCAGGGGAATCTGAGTTTGGCGGATACCGGGTAATGCTGGCCAGTTTCTGAAATTAAGACTGCTCTAATACCCACGCCTTTGATGTTTGTGGCCCCATCAAAGAACATCCTCCAACCGTCGTAGGATTCTGCAATGTCCTCCCCTACGAATGATACCTCCTCATCAAGGAAATACGTTTTTAAAGGTTCGTATCCTCCGTCCACGGGATTCTCAGCAAGATGATCGACTAATGCTTGTCCCTTAACTGCCTTCTGAGTTACGTAAATGATGTTGAACTCACTTAACAGAATCTGCCATTTAGCCAGCTTGCCAGTGGGCATAGGTTTCTGAAAGATGTACTTGAGCGGATCCATCCTCGATATGAGGTACGTTGTGTAGGCAAAAAAATAATGCCTCAGCTTCTGTGCGACCCAAGTCCAAGCACAGCAAGTGCGCTCTAATAGAGAATACCGGGCCTCACACGGGGTGAACTTCTTGCTGAGATAGTAAATTGCTTGCTCCTTCATTCCTGTTTCATCATGTTGCCCGAGAATGCAACCGAAAGCTCCGTCTAATACAGCCAAGTAGAGTAATAGGGGTTTACCCGGCTCTGGGGGTACCAAGACTGGTGGTGTTGAGAGGTACTCTTTGATTCTGTCGAAGGCTTTTTGACAATCCTCAGTCCATTTGGTTGCAGCATCCTTTCTCAACATTTTAAAAAATTTGTTCACAAATGACGGTAGACTGGGCTATGAACCGACTGATATAATTGATCCTTCCTAGGAAGCTCATAACATCCTTTTTGTTCTTTGGTGGCGGCAATTCTTTGATGGCTTTGACCTTTGATGGATCTAGCTCTATTCCTCGACGACTGACAATGAACCCTAGCAGCTTGCCGGCAGGAACCCTGAACACACATTTTGCAGGGTTAAGCTTCAGATTGTATTTCCTTAACCTGTTCAAGAACTTTATCAAATCTTCCATGTGATCAGCGGCTTTCTTTGATTTGATGATGACGTCGTCCACATATCCTTCGATTTTCTTGTGAATCATATCATGGAATATAGTAGTCATGGCTCTCATGTAAGTGGCCCCTGCATTCTTCAGACCGAATGGCATCATCTTGTAGCAATACACCCCCCATGGCGTAATGAAGGCCGTTTTCTAAGCATCTTCCTCGTCCATCCAAATCTGATGGTAACCAGCAAAACAATCCACAAAAGACTGCAGCTCGTGCTTGGCACAATTATCAATTAAGATGTGTATGTTCGGCAGGGGAAAGTCGTCTTTTGGACTGGCCCGGTTGAGATCCCGGTAGTCGAAGCAGACTCTAACCTTCCCGTCTTTATTTGGTACAGGCACAATGTTGGCTAACCATGAAGGATATTCGACCACCCGGAGAACTCTGGTGTTGATCTGTTTGGTGACCTCTTCTTTGATTTTCAGACTCATGTCTGGCTTGAATTTTTTGAGCTTTTGCTTCACAGGTGGGCATGTTGGATTGGTTGGCAGCTTGTGGGCCACAATAGATGTACTGAGACCAGTCATGTCATCATATGAGCAGGTGAATATGTCCTCATATTCTCTTAAGAATTCCGTATATTCTTCCTTTTCTGACGGTGATAGATGAATGCTGATGCGTGTTTCTTTGACGTTCTCTGTGTTTCCCAGGTTGACGACCTCAGTCTCATCCAAGTTAGACTTAGGTCTATTCTAAAAGTTCTCGACTTCTTTAATAATATCCTCAGGTATATCATCCTTGGACTCGGAATCCATTTTTTGCGTTGCCTCGTTGCAAGCCACAATCTTCGGTTCATCAAGATAAGTAATAGTTATGCTGTGTAAATAAAGTAATGGGGAGAAAAAAGTAGCAAGTAAATATAAGATTTGTAAGAAAAATTAAAAATGCTCTGATAAATTAAATAACTATTTTGAACGTTGAAGATTTTACTGCAGGAATTGAAAAATGCGGAAAGGGAAGATTCATTTATTAAACAGTAAATAACGCTTGTTTTTAGCTTTGCTATCCCAAGGCTCGACGGGCTCTGGTTGTTCGGACAGACCAGCTCTTGAGATATAGTGCTAGAGTGCATGAATCAATCTTTGGGGAGGGGAATAATAAAAAGAAACAAAAACAAAAAGGTAACAAGTCAGTGAGGATTATAAAGAATATTGCGGTAATTTAAACACGTAATGCGAAAATGTAAAATGCATCCTAAATTGGGGATCCTCTTTGTGCCCGATGTAGGCCTAGCGACAAATTAATTTGGAGAACTTAAATGCTAAATGCCTCATTTTATTGATGTAAAAATGGACGAATCCAAAAACAATAAGCAAGAAATAAAATCACTAATGGCCATCGGCCTTATTACATTGGTAAAGCGGAAAAGAAAATCCTATCTAGTTGGGTCCCAGAAGGACCTTCTCCATATTTTAGATCATGCCGAGTCTGGGGACTTCGTGCCTCGTTTCCTGCGAACAAACAAGGTTAGGCCCTTACCCCCGCCAGACTCGACTATTTAACATCAATAATTAGCATGAGCATTTAAGTTCTCCAAATAAATGCATAGAACGTGAAGGCGTCCTTTTGGGTTCCAGGGAAACCCAATGGACTTTGGACGAGGCTATCTTAAAAGCTATTGTGTGGAAAACACGTTAGCCTGGCTAGGTTTGACCATGATGCATGCAACATACAATAGAGCAAGGTTTCTATTGGGGTTTTAGACTGGTACCCTTGAGCGGACAACCCAAGGGGGAAGGCACGGAATTGTCGACTGTACCGCTGATCGACTAGTTTTACCGCAAATACGCCTTTCTGAATTTAGGGGGTGATAATATTGGAATAGTGCAACCACTCATTGTAAGCGTTGCTATAGCATTTTGTTTGGCACGCGTGGAATATGGATGTGGAGCATGATATGCAATAAATAGCGTTTAAACAAATAGGCATGTATTTTCACGTTGAGGAAAGCGGCAAAGAAAGGAAATACATCAGATATAATTGAAAGCGGATGCAAAGAAAACATGAAGATATGTCAGTTGCGTTAAGGTGAAATAAATACTTGTAAAAAATAAACATTTAACAGCATATAACGGAGAATAGGAAAAGGTGTGAGCATAAAATGAAAATTAAAGGTCCAAATTCACAAAGCAACTTGTAATGGTATAAGCCTAGGGAAAGTCCCTAGCAGAGTCTCCATGCTGTCGCGCCCTCTTTTTCTATCGCACGGGTTACGTACGGAGAGATCGGGTTAAGACATTATGGACAACTCCTTTAAAAGTAAAGGAAGAGTCACCACCTAACGATTTAACGGTGCGTTAGGGCACCTAGATTTGATAACTCGTAGACTAGTTTGCATTACCAGAGAACGGGTAAGGGCTTGATATTATCCCAAGGGGAAGGTGTTAGGCACCCCTCAGGATCCAAAACTGTGGGTCCCAACCAAGAAGTTTTGTGAATTTGGACGGTGAGCAAGTAACAAATAAGGTTCACATATGAGGGGATTTAAAACATGTATGAAAATCTTTAAAGGTTTTTAATAACATAAACATTTGAATGAAGTGTCCTAGGTTTAAAGTAATACGGATCACTTCAATGCAATACCCGGTATGTCACACCTCGAGGAGGCGACTACACGTGGTATTAGCGCACCGGTCATCATATCCGTATTCTACCCTTCCCACCCCGTAAAAGTTATTTAAAATGCGTGTGTTGGTCACGAATGCTTATTGCGTTCTATTACTCGTCCCATCTTTTTAGTCCTGGAGGGTGTTTAGGACTACTATTCCTACAAGGCGAGTACTAGGCTGACCCCTTAAGGTTTAAAGGATAAACTCTAAGCGACAAGTAGAAAACAGTTAGGACTTACACATAAAGGATTCACATAAACAGTTATGGGCTCATATATCCCTCCACAAATAAGACACGTAAAATAACACGTCTCAAACACAATAAAAGTGTCAAAGTCAGGACTTAAAAATAGGAATTTTGAGTTGGAAAACAGTAGGGTTCAGCGGATTTTAGCAAAGGGAATGATTTTGAGAACTCAGTGATAAAGCAAGAATTTTAGATAAAACAGAGTAGTTCTTCAAAAAGGAGTGATTGATTTTAGAGGTCCACTAATTTAAATATAGAAGCCGGATATTAAAAACGTAGCAGTTTAGAGGAGATCCTCAATGAAAGCGGTTGAAGGACTTTCGAATAATCTGTATGATTTAAACAACAGAGTGATTAAAAGAGAAAGGAAAGTGACTTTAAAATCTAGCAGTTTAAAACATGATGGGAGTCGGGGGTTTAGTAAAAGACAGTAGGCTATTTCAGAAACCCAATAAAATTGAAAATAAAGAAGGAGTTCTAAAAGACAAAGGGATTTCAGAAAAGGCAAAAAGACTCTGAAAGCCAGTAGTTTGAAAACCAATAGAGCAGGAGTCTAATAACTCTTAGTAGAGAGTAAAGGAATGCATGATTTCAAGAATCAGTGTTTTGAAAAATCAGCGTAGGAATTTTAGAGAAAATAGAGTGAACTTTAGGAAGGGAAAAAACAAGAGTGAAGCAGCAAAGTTTTAAGGATTTCAAAAGGAGACTAATTAATTCTAATACCAGCCAAGCGCAACACAATTGAATTTGGTTTTAGTATGTATTAGGCCTAGGGTTTGTCGAGGCATGCGTATACATTGCCTATTTATTTTAAAGGGCGAACAAGAAAGTTTTAGTTCTGATTCTTAAGACATGAAGGATAACACATTTGCAGGGAACCGATTTAAACCATTTAAACCAGTTTTAGCGAGGCTAATTAGGTGTTCGAAAACTGTAACTTCAAAATCCTAAATAACATGATATCTGATGCACACATGAACCCCTAAAACATGGTTTCTAGGTGCTATGCTTATGAAATGCAGTAGTAGTACATTATAACAGTTCTTATTACCTGTTACAGTTGTTAACATGGTTATGCCTTGCAAAATGAGTAAAGTAGACATGATGAAAAATAAAGAATTTAAGCAGGGTTTCTAATGCATGAGATGCATGTCCTAGACAGGTTGTCTATTGCACATGTAAGTAAATAAACCCTATGAGCATGTTTTTCTACCCATTTACTAAACTAAACATGCATAGCCCCCCATATTCACTAGCCAGCCCCAATATTCGTTTACAAAGTATTACAGACCAAGAATAATAAATTACATCACTTGAAGGAAAAGAAGAAGCTAACTCCATAGGGAGCCTTCAATCAGGCCCATTCTTCCAACCTCAATCCTTTCGAGTTTCACAGCTCCCACATGGTAGGGGTGCGACAAAGCTCCCTAGGGCCCTCATGGGTCCCTGGCCAATACCAGCACCCCAACACAATTGCCAAAGTTGAACAAGTGCAGTGTGGAATTACCAACCTCAATGTATCAAAGTTCAGAGGGAACTCAAGATCCCCTAAGCAATGCTTACACTGAGGAGGTGGAACCTAGATTTTATAGGAGTAGTAAGAAGTGATAGGAGTGAGTTTAAAAGAGGGACGAAGTTTTTGGAAAAAGACAAGATTCAGTTGAAAGAATTTATGAACTGAAGATTCATTTTAACATAATAGTTTAAGAAAAATAGTAGTAGTATCTAAGAAGAACAGATCAAAACAAATTCAGCAATGCAAAGACAATGAGGGATAAGTCACATAATAGGCAGGAGAAGACATAAAGATTCAATAAACTTATTTAAACATAGCTGCATAGATCAGAGCAGTTTAGGGAATGGTAGGCCACATAGTAATCATGAAAGATGCATAGACTTGTTTAAACCTAGTTGCACAAATCAGAGAGGGTTCATGGAGTCAGGAGATGGACAAGTTTAAACATGATAATAGACAGTAACAGGATACAGGCATAACATGTACAAATGAAGAGTAAACAACAATCCTAGAAGCATTGGCACGTAAATCTTAAAGAGATGAAGCATGGTGAGTACTGAAAGCTAAACAAGAGACTTAATTGCAAGTTGAACAGAAGAAGCACAAGTAGAAGACAATTAGGAATATAATGAACTGAAGCAATAGGAAACACATTGATTTGGAGCTTGAATCTTAATCAGAGCATACAAGTGAGAGAGAGTAAGCTGGATGAAAGAGCAAAATGAGCACAATGGTTAGCCTTGGCTTATAGCCGGCTAACAATAACCAAGAGCAAAAGAGAGCTGTAGTAGAGAAAAGAGTTTTGCAAGATAAAGTAAGTTTTAACACAAGTCTGTGTGTGAGAGAGAAGCTTAGAACAGTGTTGTTGTTCGTCCCTTGCCTAACGAAAGAGCACGAGTACTTATAGTTGAAAACAAGTGATCAAATAAGGTAAGAATCACAAATGCATGGTAATAAGAGAAGGCAGAATCACATCAGTGTAAGAAGAATACATGGTTCCCTTAAATTATGGGACTCAAACTCTGAAATGGTAAAGATCACATAGTATATACGGTAAATAAAAGGCTGTACCAAATTAATAAGGAAAGGATCAAAGTATTATGGTAATTAAGGGACTCATATCAGTCAGTAGGCTATTAAGACAAATAATCCCTTAAATTAAGGTATTCAAATTCAAACGGTAAGAACCATTTTCCACATAAGGTAAATGAAAATCAATACCAAGTTTTAAATAAGGAAGGAATCCGGGCATGTTAAGTAACAGGGGATTCGAAATTAATTAGCAAAAGAATCAACATAGTCACTCCCTTAAATCAAGGGATTCAAAATTTCAAACAGTAACACATATGGGCAAGGTAGAAGATCAGTCCATATTTAATTAAGGAAAGAATTAGGTTCTCTAAGCAATAGAGTAAACAATTAAGACCAAGTTCAGGGATTCCAATCAAGGAGTGATTTATTGAAGTCAATCAATCTATACAAATGCGTAGCAATTATCAAATAGGGAAATCAGCATCAGTTAGAGGGGAATTATTAAACCCTACTTCAACATATAAATAGAGAAGGCCAACAGTCGTAGCAATAGGCAGGCCTAGAAATATTGACAGTAAGAGGCCAGAGATAAACACTCATATGAACATAATCACCCAGAGGTGAAGCAAGTGGGTAAAAGACTCAACAAATAACTTGTTTGCAGCATGATAGTCATAGAAAACTTTAACAAGAATCGAATAGTCAAGCCAGCATAAAGAAGCGAACATAGAAGTCTAAGAAATTAAGGTTTTCAACATAAAACGAGTTAACATCAGTAAGAACATAGGATCAGTAGACATGCAAAGGAAAGGTTCAAACATACAGGTAAGATCAATTTAAACCAGTGTAGGAAATATTTAGAGAAAACCTTAATTAAAAAAGTACTCAAAAACGTTTTAAAATTGATGGATCTTAAAGATCGAATTGAGAATAGTGTAAAACATAAAAGAAATAAGTTTTAAAATTGCTAAAAGTAACAGATATTTAAGAGGTTTAGGTCAAAACTAGGGTTTCATAAGAAACTAGAGAAAAATGGGAGAAACTACCGTGAAACTCAGGAATAGTGGTGATGAATGCATGTTAGCGTCAAAACCCCACCGGAGAGGCCGGAAACAACCCAGGAAGGAGCTCCAGTAGTGGGTTGGACAGGGTTGAAACCTTCGAAATCTTCAGAGATGAAGTGAACCGGAGAGAGGAGACCTCATGGAGGATGGTGGTCGAAAGGATGGTGGTCGGAGGTGGCCGGAGAAGGGAGGACAAAGTCATCGGATACGAGAAGTCTCTAGAGAGACCAAAGAGAGAGACCAGCGTAGAGAGATGAAAGAGTGTGAGGAAATGAGGGGTCGGGGAGGGGTTAGGTTAGAGTTAATTAAAGCAGGTTATATCTGTGCTGTTGATTCAAATTGATCAACGTCTCAGATCAACCACAAGGTTGGGCCGGGTACAAAATTAGGATTTGGGCTGGGTATTTTCTTTTTGGGTTTGGGTTTGGGTAGGAGCTAGGTTAGTTAATTAGGTGGGTTGGAATTGAAATTGGGCTAAATTTAAATAAAATGTGGCCAGGTGTTAAATACCCATGAAAATAGATAATTAATTAAATAAAATAGCTAATAATTGTATAAAATTAAATTAAGTTAAAAATAAGTATAATTACAGTAATTATACAATATAAAAAATATAAAAGACCTGAATTCTGATTTTAAGAGTATAAAAAATGACTAATTAGGCTATAACTGCAAAACAATTGTAATTGCGATTAAATAGTACTCGATTAATCAATTTACGAAATAATTGAAATTTAATAAGTAAAAAGTGATTATAAATGACATATTAAATTAAAAAATATTTTGAGATTTATTCAGAGCATAATTTATGAATTATGAAAAATATGAAATATAGAATAAATAGGGAATAATTCAAATAAAAATATGTAAAAATTTAGGAAAAATATTCATTATTGCTAAGAGGGATTTTGAAGCATGTAGGTAGAATTTAGAAAATAATTTGGAAAAAATTGGGTATCAACAATTGTAAAGGATGCAATCTTCTAGAATGAGGGCAACTGTCCCGAAGGATAAGGATGGACAGTTGTACTTGTAATATTTCAGTCTATTAGATAAGGTATATTCCAAAAAAATGCTACCCTAAATTCCCTATAAATAGACTAGGATAAACAGATTTTTAAGGACACTTTTACACACCTGAAAACTTTACATTTTCTTTACACACCTACTGAAATCTTGCTCTAAAAGTACTGCTTTTCTGAAGGTTTGAAGAAAGCAGAAAACATTGAAAATACTCAAAGAAATGTACAAAATAGCTTGAAAATTTGGTTTTCCTCAGTCTTGATACTCTGAAGCTGTCACGACCCAAATTCCTACTCAGGTCGTGATGGCGCCCAACACCGGAGTTGGGCAAGGCAACACTAGTTCACTACCAAAGTTACATCACTTAATAAGATATTTAAGTACTTGCAAAATTTTAAGTTAGGAAATCATTTAAAGAAACAGTCAAGTGATGCAACTCGACTTAATGAAACTCGAAAGATTGTTTGCCAACATATACAGTATAGCAAAATACTAGGAAAAACCAACTACGTATGCCAAGACCTAGTGTCACAAGTCCACAGACACTAGTGGAATATACAAGGCTAGACAAAAATAGAAGTACTACTATTTGAAAACAATAGACAGGAGTATCCCAAAATAGTAGAAAACTCCACAGTGCTGCTGAGGAACGCCAAGAGGAGCAGCTCACTATGTAGTCGGGTCCAGATAGTACTCTCAATGACAAACACCGGAATAGTGACCAAGTGCAACAGCCTCAGAACCTGTACAATTAAGTACGGAAGCGTATCATGAGTACATATAAACAAATATGTACCCAGTGAGTATCCTGTCTAAACTCGAAGAAGTAGTGACGAGAAGTAGACGTGTTACTCACTAGGGTCATTAGCACTAGTATAATTAAATAAATCTAGACAGGATTAACAGTCATGGCAATCAAGTAGACATGGAGCATCAATATATAAAGATAACGATCTACCTTGGAGTACTAAGTAACAATATTCAATAAAAAACACAAGTTTCCTTTCCCACAGAACAATTAAATTGGTAAGAATAATAATAAGACTCTCAATGAAACACATAGCATATAATATGCCGAGGCGTACGGCCGAAGCGACGCAAAATTTAAATGTGCACTGCCGATGGTCGAGCGGCACAAACCATAGATGCGTCTATTACCCCGCTCGCGAATCGATCATGCGACTCAGTTGACATAAATATAAGGCAACCCCGCTCACGAATTATACATGCGATACGGGTGCTCGTAGACATACACAGAATTATCAGGAAATTCAGGAATTTATCATGGTTTATACTTGAAATCAGAGATTTAAGCACTTAAACTTACACATAACTTCCTAATATCCTCATATCAATTTCAAAGATAATAAGCAACTAGAAACACATGTAAAGGTACATGTAAGGCACGTAAAGTCATGCTTGTGAAATCCTAAATTCTACCCACCATAACATAGTAGTAGCCACTCACAGACTCTCGTCACTTTGCGCGTGCGTAGCCCTCGCAAATAAGGATAATTAAATAATTTACATTTACCTATGGGAATAATTACCTCTTACAAGGTTGGAAAGGAGACTCACCTCGCGTAGAATCTACTTCCCGGGTCAAGAACGCGCCCGAAACTCTAACCTTTACACCCGAGGACTCGAAACTAGTCAAATGATATATAAATATGTCAATGCATGCTCAAAGTATGGAAATTCTCCTACTTATTTAGTAAATTCACTAATCTTGAAGAAATCCCAAAATTCACCCCCGGGCCCACATGTTCGGATTTCGGAAATTTTCGAAGATAACACTCACCAATAGCCTAAAGATCATTAATATATAGTTATTGTATGATTTCATTTTAGATAAGTGGTGAAATTCTCTAAAGTTCATCAACCCTAGGTTTTCACTCTAATCCCTTTGATTTCCACTATTTAGATGTTAATCTACCTATGTTTTGGTGCATTACTCTAACATTTAAATGGGAATTACTTACCTTTTAGTAGCTAGGCCGAATACCCTCTTGAAAGCCCTCAAAATCGCCAATGGAGGAGAAGAAATAGTGAAAAAATGGCAAAATCCCGTATTAAATGAGCTCACTGCCTTCAGTGATCTCGCACCTACGGCTCGAGGACCGCACCTGCGGTCTCGCACCTGCGAGCCAAAGGTCGCACTTGCGGAAGTGGCCTGGGGCCGGACCTGCGGAGGAAGTCCCGCACCAGAGGGTCCGCGCCTGCGGAAAGAGGTCTACACCTGCGGTTTGGACCAGCTCCCCTGGGGGTTGCACCTGCGGAGCCTTGACCGCAGGGGCGGTCTCGCACTTGCGACCTGGGCAACCGCACATGCGGTCACACCAGATCTGGTGCACAAACAACTGAAGCTGCTAGTTTTTGGCTCCGTTTGATGTCCGGGAGGCACGTGGGCCCACCCGAGCCACCGAGCAATTTTAGAAACATGTCCTAAATCATATTACGAACTCGCTCGAGCCTTTGGGACACCCAAAACAACGCTAAAACTCAAAATCACCCCTCAAAACCCCTAGAATCAAACTTAAGAATTTCTAAGTTCTTGAATTCAGTTTTAATGTGCCGAATCGGCCTATGCTACTCGGAATGACACCAAATTTTGCAAGCAAGTCATAAATGACACAACGAAACTATTCCCTATCTCGGAATTCCGTTCGGACCTCGATATTACAAAAACACGTTCCAACCCAAATTCTGAACTTAAGGAAACTCTACTTTCGCTATTTGGTGTCGAAACTCTCCCGGGTTATCCAAAACTCATTCCGGACATACGTACAAGTCCAAAATAACCATATGAAGCTACTGGAATTGTCGAAACTCCATTCCGAGGTTGTTTACTCAAAACGTTGACCGAAGTCAAACTTGGCCTTAAAAGCCAACCTTAAGGAACTAAGTGTTCCTATAACATCCTAAACACTTACGAATCCCAAACCGCCTGTCCCCGCAAGTCACAAATCACGATAAGACGCTACGAAAAGTCTTATTTAGGGGAAGGGGGTCCGAATACACAAAACGACCGGTCGGGTCGTTACATTCTCCACGTCTTAAACAAACGTTCGTCCTCGAACGGGTCTAGAATCATACCTGAAGTGCTGAATAAGTGTGGATATACGTTCCGCATGTCCTGCTCGGACTCCCAAGTCACCTCCTCGACTGGTTGGCTCACTGTACCTCTACGGCAGAAACTCTCTTGGATCTCAACTGGAGATCCTGTCTATCGACAATAGCAACTGGCTTCTCCTCGTAGCCTAGTCTCTCATCCAACTAAATAGTACCGAAATCAACAATGTGAGAGAAGTCAGTGTGATATCTCCGGAGCATGGATACATGGAATACCGGATGGACTCCTGATAAGCTGGGAGGTAAGGCAAGCTCATAAGCAACCTCTCCAACTCGCCTCAATATCTCGAAAGGACCTATGACCTCGGGCTCAACTTGCCCTTCTTCCCGAATCTCATATTACCCTTCATCGGCGAAACCTTTAGCAAAACCTTATCTCCCTCCAAAAATGACACATCACGTGCCCTCTGATCTGCGTAACTCTTCTGTATGGACTGTGCTGTGCGACGCCTTTCCTGAATAACCTCCACCTTCTCCAAGGCATCTCTCACTAGGTCCGTACCATATAACTTAGCCTCACCAGGCTCAAACCACACGATAGGGGAACGACATCGCCGACCATATAACGCCTCAAACGGGGCCATCTCATTGCTGGACTGATAACTATTATTGTAAGCAAACTTGGCCAAAGGCAAGAACTGGTCCCACTGGCCTCCAAAGTCAATCACACATGCCCTGAGCCTGTCCTCCAATATCTGAATTGTACGCTCCGACTGGCCAGCAGTCTGAAGGTGAAATGTTGTGCTGAGATCTATCTGGGTACCCATCTCACTATGCAGTGCTCTCCAGAAGTACGAGGTGAACTGGGGACCTCGAGCTAATATAATGGACACTGGTACACCATGCAACTGGACTATCTCTCGAATGTAGATCTGAGCTAACCTCTTAGAAGTATAAGTAGTATCCACAGGAATGAAATGCGCCGATTTGGTCAATCTATCCACAATGACCCAAACCGAATCAACCTTCCGCAAAGTCCGAGGCAACCCAACTACGAAATCCATAGTAATGCGCTCCCACTTCCACTCAGGAATGGGCATCTGCTGAAGTAGGCCTACTGGACTCTGATGCTCATACTTAACCTGCTAGCAATTAAGACACCTAGCCACATACTCCACGATGTCCCTCTTCATACGCCTCCACCAGAAATGCTGCTTCAAATCACGATACATCTTCGTAGCACCAGGATGAACAGAATACCGCGATTTGTGTGCCTCCTCTAAGATCCTCTGCCTCAAGCCATCAACATTAGGAACACACAAACGATTCTGATGTCGCAAAACACCATCCTCGCCAATAGTAACCTCCTTGGCACCACCCTGAACCACTGTCTCTCGTAGCTCTGCCAGGCGTGGATCATCATGCTGTCGAGCCTTAATCTCCCCCAATAATGAAGACTGAGAAACCACATGTGTAAGAACTCGAAGAGGCTCTGAAAGATATAATCTCACCAAGCGATTGGCCAAGGACTGAATGTCCAAGGCTAGAGGTCTCTCCTCCGCTGCAATATAAGCCAAACTACCCATACTCTCCGCCTTCCTGCTCAAGGCATCTGCCACTACATTCGCCTTGCCCGGATGATAAAGAATGGTGATGTCATAATCCTTCAGCAACTCAAGCCACCTGCGCTGCCTCAAATAAAGATCTCTCTGCTTGAACAAGTGCTGCAAGCTATGGTGGTCTGTATAAACCTCACAAGACACCCCATATAAATAATGCCTCCAAATCTTAAGAGCATGAACTATCGCCACCAGCTCCAAATCGTGTACAGGATAATTCTTCTCATGAACCTTCAGCTGGCGCCAAGCATAAGCAATAACTCTCCCTTCCTGCATCAATACACACCCCAAGCCAACGCGTGAAGCGTCGCAATATACTGTATACATCCCAGAACCAGAAGGCAATACTAACACTGGTGCTGAGGTCAATGCTGTCTTGAGCTTCTGAAAGCTCGCCTCACACTCGTTAGACCATCGGAACGGGGCATTATTCTGAGTCAATCTAGTCAGTGGGGCTGCAATGGATGAAAATCCCTCCACAAATCGTCGATAGTAGCCTGCTAGACCCAAGAAACTCCTGATCTCTGTAGCTGAAGTAGGACGCAGCCAACTCTGAACTGCCTCAACCTTCTGAATATCAACCTTGATACCTTCTCCGGACACTACATGCCCCAAAAATGCCACGAAACCCAACCAGAACTCACATTTGGAGAACTTAGCATATAGCTTATGTTCCCGTAAGGTTTGGAGCACAACTCTAAAATGCTGCTCGTGCTCGCCCAGGCTATGTTAGTAAATCAAGATGTCATCAATGAAGACAATGACAAAGGAATCGATATACGGCCTGAACACCCTATTCATCAAGTCCATGAATGCTGCTGGGGCATTAGTCAAGCCAAATGACATCACTAGAAACATCCGAGGTTTGAATCTTCAGCTGTTGATACCCCGATCTCAAATCAATCTTAGAAAACACCTTAGCACCCTGCAACTGGTCAAACAAATCATCAATGCGCGGCAAGGGATACTTGTTCTTAATGGTGACCTTGTTCAACTGGCGGTAGTCAATACACATCCGCATATGCCCATCCTTCTTCTGCACAAATAGGACTGGAGCACCCCACGGCAACACACTCGGTCTGATGAACCCCCTAGCCAACAACTCCTCAAGCTGCTCCTTCAACTCCTTCGGATCCATATGGTACAGGGGAATAGAAATAGGTTTAGTGCCTGGAGCTACATCAATACAAAAATCGATATCTCGATTCAGAGGCATGCCCGAAAGGTCTGAAGGAAAGACATCTGCAAACTCTCGAACAACTGGCACTGAATCAATCGTCGGAGACTCGACGGTGGTGTCTCTCACATAAGCAAGATACGCCAGACAACCCCTCTCGACCATATGTCGAGCCTTCAGGAAGGAAATAACTCTGCTAGCTGCACTAACTGAGGAACCTTTCCACTCCAGCTTAGGCAACTCAGGCATG
The DNA here is from genome assembly GCA_005239495.1 of Nicotiana undulata. Taxonomy (NCBI): domain Eukaryota; kingdom Viridiplantae; phylum Streptophyta; class Magnoliopsida; order Solanales; family Solanaceae; genus Nicotiana; species Nicotiana undulata. The sequence goes on along the minus strand of MDKH01178018.1, from coordinate 24,118 downwards.
GCCAAAGTAACCATCTTGGCATGGCAAGCCAAAATGGAATGATAGGGAGATAGCCAATTCATCCCAAGATAATATCAAAATCAAGCATGTCGAGCAACAGGAGGTCTGCTCTGGTCTCGAATCCACAGAAGGTGATCACACAAGACCGATAGATCCAGTCTACCACCACAGAATCGCCCTTAGGAGTGGACATATATATAGGAGAATCCAAGGACTCGTGAGGAACATCCAGAAAACAAGAAAATAAGGCTGACACATATGAATAAGTTGATCCTGGATCAAATAAATGAATAAGTTGATCCTGGATCAAATAACACTGATGCCTCCCTACCACCTACAGAAATAGTACTTGTGATCACGGCGTCTGAGGCCACTGCATCTGCTCGGGCCGGAATACCATAGAATCTGGCTGGTGTACCTGAAGACTGACCTCCGCTGGACTGAATATGAGCTAGATGAGCTCCCCCTGCCTGGCCTCCACCTCTGGGATGACCTCTACTAGCCTGTCCTCCACCTATGGGTGGACGGGGTGCCGGTGCTGAGTATGTAGGCTGATAACTCTGTTGAACAGCCTTGTCCCAAAGTCTGGGACAAGTCCTCCTCATATGGCCTGAATACCCACACTCATGGATCTCACTATAGGCATGGCCTGCTGCCCTGAAGAAGAAGAACCCCGAATGTTTGGGGGACGGTGAGAAACCTCTGGTATAGCACTGAAGTACGGACTAGGAGAACCCTGATGACCTGAATACCTGCCGGAGGAACCCTGAATGGCTAGTGGGCGGTAAGAAATCTCCGGCATAGCGCTGAAATATTGTCTCACTGAAGCACAACAGGGAGGTGTTGGAAGAGCTGAATATGGAGGCCTGTTAGGCTGGCCTCTGCTGAATTGACCCCTGCCCCTGCCTACGGCTCCTCTGAAATCTCCAAAAAATCTAACCCTCTTGTCCTGCTGACCCTGCTCTCTGCCCCTCGATCGGTAACCCTCGATCCGGCGAGCTATCTCGACAACTAGTTGATAAGGAGTACCCATCTCCACCTCTCGGGCTATGTTGGCCCTAATACCTGAGTGCAATCCAGCTACAAACCTCTGCACTCTCTCTGCATCAATAAGAAGAATCATAAGGGCTGGACGAGACAACTCAGAAAACCTGGCCTCGTAGTCTGTCACTGACATCTGCCCCTGCTCCAGCTGCTCAAACTGTTACCGCAGCTCTTCCCTCTCAGAGGGTGGAATATACCTGTCCAGGAACAATTGAGTGAACTACTCCCATGTGAGAGGAAGGGAACCTGCTGGCCTACCAAGGATAAATAACTGCCACCATCTGCGGGCCCTGCCCTCTAGCTGAAAAGTAGTGAAATCAACCCCATGGGACTCCAAAATCCTCATGTTGTGTAGTTTGTCCCTGCACCTATCAATAAAGTCCTGGGCATCCTCTCCCTTCTCACCTCCGAAGATAGGAGGGTGCAATCGAGTCCATCTGTCAAGTAACTTCTGCGGATCACCGTCCGCAGCTGACCTAAGCTCTGATGCTGCTGCTGCTAGCTGTGCTCCACCCACGGGCAGAGTACCCGGAGTCTGATATACTGCCGTTGCATGACCTCCGACCTGGGTGGTAAGGGCCTGAACGCTCCCTCCCTCCTGAGATGTGGCATGATTTGCTGGAAATAAACCATCTTGGGTCATAGTGTCCATAAACCACATCATATGGCCCATGACCTCCTGGAAGCCTAGTGTAGTAATGAAATCCATCGGAGCTGGATCAGCTGGGGGCACCTCACCCTGATCCTCAGTAATAGGATCATCTTCTCAATCCGCTAGGGGTGCTAATGGAACAACTCTACGACGCCCTCATCCCCTACCACGGGCCTGTGCCCTCCCACGACTCTGCCTCGGACGGCGGGGGTAGCGGCATCTCCGGAGTCAGGAACGTCAGCTGCACGAGTCCTCACCATCTGTGTGAGAATAGAAGAATGAGAATTAGTAACCATCGACTACACGATAGAATAGGAATAAATAGAGGTTTCTTAACACCCTATAACCTCCCAAAGATAAATACTGACGTCTCTGTATCGATCCGCAAGACTCTATTAGGTTTGCCTGTGACTTGTGAGACCTACGTGAACCTAGAGCTCTGATACCATGTTGTCACGACCCAAATTCCTGCTCAGGTCATGATGGCGCCCAACACCGGAGTTGGGCAAGGCAACACTAGTTCACTACCGAAGTTACTTCACTTAGTTAGATATTTAAGTACTTGCCAAATTTTAAGTTAGGAAATCATTTAATGAAACAATCAAGTGATGCAACTCGACTTAGTGAAACTCGAAAGATCGTTTTCCAACATATACAGTATAGCAAAATACTAGGAAAAACCAACTACGTATGCCAAGACCTAGTGTCACAAGTCCACGGGCAACTAGTGGAATATACAAGGCTAGACAAAAATAGAAGTACTACTATCTCAAAAGAATAGACAGGAGTATCCCAAAATAGTAGAAAACTCCACAATGCTGCTAAGGAACGCCAAGAGGAGCAGCTCACCGTGTAGTCGGGTCCAGATAGTACTCTCAATGACGGTCACCAGAAAAGTGACCAAGTGCAACAGCCTCAGAACCTGTACAATTAAGTACATAAGCGTAGCATGGTACATATAAACAAATATGTACCCAGTGAGTATCCCGTCTAAACTTGAAGAAGTAGTGACGAGAGGTAGACGTGTTACTCACTAGGGTCATTAGCACTAGTATAATTAAATAAATCTAGACAGGATTAACAGTCATGGCAATCAAGTAGACATGGAACATCAGTGTATAAAGATAATGATCTACCTGCGAGTGCCAAGTAACAATATTTAATAAAAATCACAAGTTTTCTTTCCCACAGAACAATTAAATTGGTAAGAATAATAATAAGACTCTCAATCAAACACATAACATATATTATGCCGAGGCGTACGACCGAAGCGACACAAAATTTAAATGTGCACTGCCGAGGGTCGAGCGACACGAACCATAGATGCATCTATTACCCCGCTCGTGAATCGATCATGCGACGCGATTGAAATAAATATAAGGCTACCTTGCTCACGAATTATACATGTGACACGGGTGCTCGTAGACATACACAGAATTATCAGGAAATTCAGGAATTTATCATGGTTTATACTTGAAATCAGAGATTTATGCACTTAAACTTACACATAACTTCCTAGTATCCTCATATAAATTTCAAAGATAATAAGCAACTAGAAACACATGTAAAGGTACAGGTAAGGCACGTAAAGGCATGGTTGTGAAATCCTAAATTCTACCCGCCATAACATAGTAGTAGCTACGCACGGACTCTCGTCACTTTGCGCGTGCATAGCCCCCGCAAATAAGGATAATTCAATCATTTACATTTACCTATGGGGACAATTCCCTCTTACAAGGTTGGAAAGGAGACTCACCTTGTGTAGAACCTACTTCCCGGGTCAAGAACGCGCCCGAAACTACAAACTTTACACCCGAGGACTCGAAACTAGTCAAATGATATATAAATATGTCAATGCATGCTCAAAGTATGGAAATTCTCCTAATTATTTAGTAAATTCACTATTATTGAAGAAATCCAAAAATCCACCCCCAGGCCGACATGCTCGGATTCCGGAAATTTTCGAAGATAACACTCACCCATAGACTAAGGATCATTAATATATAGTTTTTGTATGATTCATGGTAGATAAATGGTAAACTTTGCTAAAGTTCATCAACCCTAATTTTTCACTCTAACCCCTTTGATTTCCACTAATTAGATGTTAATCTACCTAAGTTTTGGTGCATTAATCTAACATTTAAATGGGAATTACTTACCTCTTAGTGCTAGGCCGAATACCCTCTTGAAAGCCCTCAAAATCGCCAATGGAGGAGAAGAAATGGTGAAAAAAATGGCCAAATCCCGTGTTAAATGAGCTCACTGCCTTCATTGATCTCGCACCAGCGGCTTGAGGAGCGCACCTACGGTCTCGCACCTGCGAGCCAAAGGTCGCACCTGCGAGCCAAAGGTCACACCTGCGGAAGTTGCCTAAGAGGCCTGGGGCCGCTCCTGCGGAGGAAGTCCTGCACCAGCGGGTCCGCGCCTGCGGAAGGAGGTCCGCACCTGTGGTTTGGACAAGCTCCCCTAGGGTTCGCACCTGCGAAGCCTTGACCGCAAGGGCGGTCTCGCACCTGCGACCTGGGAAATTGCACCTGCAGTCACACCAGATCTGGTGCACCAGCAGCTGAAGCTGCTGGTTTTTGGCTCCGTTTGATATCCGGGAGGCACCTGGGTCCACCCGATCCCCCGAGAAATTATACCAACAAGTCCTAAAACATATTACGGACTCACTCGAGCCTTCAGGACACCCAAAATAATGCTAAAACTCAAAATCACCCTTCAAAACCCCTAGAATCAAACTTAAGAATTTCTAAGTTCTTGAATTCGGGTTGAATGCGCCGAACCAGCCTATGCTACTCGGAATGACACCAAATTTTTCAAGCAAGTCATAAATGACACAACAGAACTATTCCAGGTCTTGGAATTCCGTTCGGACCTCGATAACATAAAAACACATTCCAATCCAAATTTCGAGCTTAAGGAAACTCTACTTTCGCTATTTGTCGTCGAAACGCTCCCGGGTCATCCAAAACCCATTCCGAACATACGTACAAGGCCGAAATCACCATACGAAGCTACTGTAATTGTCGAAACTCGATTCCGATGTCGTTTACTCAAAACGTTGACCGAAGTCAAACTTGGCCTTAAAAGCCACCCTTAAGGAACTAAGTGTTCCTATACCATCCTAAACACTTCGGAATCCTGAACCGCCCGTCCCCGCAAGTCACAAATCATGATAAGCCGCTACGGAAAGTCTTATTTAGAGGAACGGGGTCTGATACGTGAAATGACCGGTCGGGTCGTTACAGAAGCATGGGTTGTAGTTGCTGATTTTCTGGGTTATTAAGTTTTTCTAGTCCGAAAATCTGTGTTTTTCTCACTTATTCTACTCCAACTTCTAGTATTCAAGCGTCATTCTCTAGGTTCTTGGTTGTTGCTGTTGGTTTGCTATCTTTTCTGAGCCTCAAAGTTCAATCCCTGGACCTTTATTTGGTCCAGAATTTTCTCATTATTATTCACTTATTTGAGGTATGTAACAATGTCACTTGAATAAAATTGGTATCTTAAGCTAAGAATTGGTCTCTTATGATATTATGGGTTTTGAATCCACTGTTAAGAATTATCTGTGGCTCTGTTTAAAAGTTTGCCGGAAAGCTAATGTATTGAGATATGTGACTGATTTTCCTTTGATAACTTGTTAAGCATGGACATGTTGATTAAATGGACCATGATTTAGCTTTTAATATCTAAGTTTCAGATTTAAAAGGTTAGAGTATCTAGTTTAAACATTCCCAGTAGCCATATTATTTATTAAGTAGCTTACGTTTGCACCTGCATGTATAAACCTCGATCAAGGTTCGAAAAGGCACCAAAGGATGTGAATCTGACCTTCCTATGGTCAGACTCATTCACAATGGTGCACAAAAATATCATTTGGTTTTGGATAATCACAGGTGCTTGGAGCCGAAATGCATCCAGTGGAAGTGACGAGTCACGTGTCATTTTTTTTCCTGTAGTTTCCTTTGACAGTAGTAGTCTTGTAGTAGGACAAATGATGTAAAATACATTTATTTGTATAAACTTATTATGCATTTTTGTATAAAGACTGGACTTGAAATCACTACACCCCTCCCCTCTTTTAAGATTGGTACAATATTTCGATTGCACTCAATTTCATACGATTCTGATATTTAGGATAACTTGTTCAAATTTCAGATCTCGTTATCGAAAACTTGTTTTCACAAAACCCTATGATTTACCTAAAAAATAATTGTTCGTTTTGCCTCTGATGAATTTCGAAAAATACAAGAACATGTCGATTATTCCCCTCAAACTCAGAGGACGTTTTGTTTAAGCATTATGAATCCATAACTGTAGAAATACAAAAATCTCTCAATATGAGTTGTGAACTAAATCGCATGTATGAAATTGGACAAAAACACTTAGTCAAATGTCTTAAATATAGCTGAACGTGCTCATTTAGTTCTTTAAATATGTGACTGGTAAATCGGTAGCCTTTGTTTTAGACTTTTGCAAACCTTTCTTTGATCAACATGCTTTAAATTGAATTACATAGCTTCCCTTTTTTCACCAGTAGCTACATTTAGGATTGGCCAAAAGAGTGAAAACAATTTGCGGCTAAATATGGCCGCAGCCCGAAACATGCTATCTTTAGATTAATGAAATTCACTTCTAGGCAATCCTTTAGGTAGAACCATACCTTTAGTTTGAAACTTGATAAAGAATAGGATATTATTCCCCAAACTACCATAATTACACTCGGTAGTGGCAACTCGTGCCCCCGACCCTCAACTCCAAACAATAAGTAAAATACACATTAGCAACTACGGGTGCATTTCATGTGACGTGTTTGCCATGTGCTCAAAAACAATAAGTGCACGCCATCGTGTCTTGTCTAAGATAAATACATAAACGTCCTAATTGATCTTAAAAATAAAATGCTCATTCAAATAGAAAACACGTAAAGAATGATCGAATATTGCCTCAAATAGGCACTATAAAACCGTCATGACTAGTAGTTTTGACTACATAATCTACACTTGGGTTCGACAACTCATGTCGCCATCTTCAAATTCAAATCATAATAAAATCACGTGTTGTAATTGCGGGTGCATTTCATGTGGCGTAATTGTCACATGTCCAAAGCATAACGAGTGCACGTTCTCGTGCCTTGTTTTCAAGATAAATCCATACTTATCAAAAGCGGCTAAATTTAAAAGAGTTTAAATATGTAATAGGCTAAAACACGTAAATAATCAGATAATTTAGGCCAAATAATAATAGTTAAGCGACCGTGCTAGAACCACGGAACTCGGGAATGCCTAACACCTTCTCCCGGGTTAACAAAATTTCTTACTCGAATTTTTGGTAGCAGACAAATCAAAACAGAGTCTAAATTTCCTCGGTTTGGGATATTTAAAAGTAGAAGGTGTCCCGGAACATTGTCAAAAATCCGGGTGGCGACTCTGAAATAATAATAAATCCCAATTCCGAATAATGTCACTTAAAGTGGAAAAAATCGTTTATTACCTCTTCATTAATCCGGGGGTAGTGAAAAAAGGAGGTGTGACAACTCTGGCGACTCTGCTGGGGATCGAACCTAGAATCTCTGGTTCAAGGTTCAAGAATTCTAGCTTGTATAACTGTTATATTTTGTCTTTCATTATCTGATTTTGCGTGTTTAAACCTAACGTGCTAATTGCCGCATTTACCGCTTTGATATTATTTGAACTGCGTATAAAACTGTGCCGAAACACTTCTTCTCTCTGAGTCTTATAAATCATCGGGAAGTGTGCACTTCGTGTGACTTCTTTTCTGTTAGAGTCATCCAAATTTTAGAATGAGGTACGGACAAGTTGCAAAGCCGGTGAAGCCATTTCTAGACTCCTTTGTGATTGTTTTTATTGATGACATCCTTGTCTACTCACGGAGTCGGGAAGATCATGCTAATCACCTCAGAGCAGTCCTGCAGACTCTTCATCATCACCAGTTGTATGCTAAATTTTTGAAATGTGAGTTTTGGCTAGATCCAGAGAAGGGATTCAGGTTGATCCCTAGAAGATCGCGGCAGTGAAAGATTGGCCTAGACCAATGACCCCGACAGAGATTCGCAGTTTCTTGCGTCTAGCTGGGTATTATTGGAGGTTTGTGGAGGGATTCTCTACCCTCGCCTCCCCATTGACTAAATTGACGCAGAAAGCGGTGAAGTTCTAGTAGTCTGACTCTTGTGAGATATGTTTTCAGGAATTGAAGTCGAGATTGACTTCGGCACCGGTATTGACCTTGCCAGAAGGTATAGAGGGATTTGTGGTTTATTGCGATTCTTAAAGGGTTGGTTTGGGGTTTGTGTAGATGCAACATGGGAAGGTTATAGCGTATGCTTCAAGGCAACTCAAGAATCAGTAGAAGAATTATCCGACGCATGATTTGGAGCTCGTGGCAGTGGTGTTTGCATTAACAATTTGGCGGCATTATCTTTATGGAGTCCACGTGGACGTGTTCTCAGACCACAAGAGTCTTCAGTATTTATTCAAGCAGAAGGAACTGAATCTAAGGCAGTGGAGGTGGTTAGAATTTCTTAAGGATTATGATATGAACATCTTGTACCATACAGGATAGGCGAATGTGGTGGCCGACGCTCTTAGTCAGAAGTCTATGGGTAGTTTGGCTCATTTGGAAGCGGATCAGAGGCCCTTGGCTCGGAAGGTTTATCAATTTGCCAGTATGAGGGTTTTTCTTTCGACCTCAGGCGAAGGGGAGGCTATGGTGGATAATGGGGCAGAATCGTCACTAGTAGCGAAAGTCAAAGAAAAGCAGTTTATTGATCCAGCATTGACACAGCTGAAGGAGGCAGTTCTGAATAACAATATTTCGGTATTTTCACTCGGCAGCAATGATGGAGTGTTGCGATTTCAAGGTAGGCTATGTGTTCCAGATGTAGATAATCTTCGGGAGAGGGTAATGTCGGAGGCTCATAGCTCCAGGTATTCTGTGCAACCAGGTTCTACGAAGATGTATCATGATCTCCGGGAAATTTATTGGTTGAGCGGTATGAAGAGGGGTGTGGCGGACTTCGTGTCTAGATGTCCGAATTGCCATTAGGTGAAGGCCGAGCATCAACGACCCGGTGGATTAACTCAACTTATGGAAATACCGACGTGGAAAAGGGAGATGATCAATATGGATTTCATGGTAGGGTTACCTTGCATTAAACGCAGGTTCGACTCAATTTGGGTGATAGTGGATCGACTCACCAAATCAGCCCACGTTTTCCCAGTCAAGCCCACCGATACTGCAGAACAGTATGCTCAGTTGTATATCAAGAAGATACTCAGACTTCATGGCACTCCAGTTTTTATTATCTCAGATCGAGGGGCCCAGTTCACAGCTAATTTTTGGAGGAAATTTCAGCAAGGTTTACGTACTCAGGTGAATCTCAGCACGACTTTCCGTCCATAGACTGATGGTCAGGCGAAGCGGACTATTCAGACGCTTGAAGATATGTTATGGTCTTGTGCTTTAGATTTCAAAGGTAGTTGGAATGACCATTTTCCGCTTATCGAATTTGCTTACAATAACAGCTTTCATGCTAGTATTCAGATGGCCCCATTTGAGGCATTGTACGGAAGAAGGTGTAGATCTCCGATTGGATGGTTCGAAGCTGGTGAGGCGGAATTGTTAGGGCCAGATCTTGTGCACCAAGCTATGGAAAAAGTTAGAGTCATTCAGGAGAGGATGAAAACTGCTCAGAGTCGTCAGAAATCCTATGCGGACGTTCGTCGAAGAGAATTGGAGTTCCAGGTAGATGATTGGGTGTTCTTGAAGGTGTCTCCCATGAAGGGAGTGATGCGGTTTGGGAAGAAAGGGAAGTTGAGCCCTAGGTACGTCGGGCCATATCAGATCACTCAAAGGATAGGACGGGTGGCTTATAGGCTGTAATTGCCCCATGAAATGTCATTAGTGCACCTAGTGTTCCATGTGTCTATGTTGAAGAAAGTGGTTGGAGATCCACCCGCCATCGTGCCAGTTGGGACTATTGAGGTTAATGAAGAGTTATCATACGAAGAGGCTCCGGTTGCTATTCTTGATAGGCAAGTCCGTAAATTGAGAAACAAAGAGATTGCTTTTGTTAAAGTGTTGTGGCGAAGTCAACAAGTCGAGGAATCCACGTGGGAAACAGAGAAAGAAATGAAAGAAAAATATCCCCATCTATTTGAACAAGTGTAGTAATGATCGTGCGAATTATTGTCCCAAGGCAATTTGATGTTGTATTCAGATTCGTGCAAAGACACCCAATTTTCCCTAATTGCCTTATTGTTGTAACTTTCCATACGTGCTAAAACTATATATGAGGTTATTAAATGGGTGGTGTGCAACCCTTGAAGTAAATGAAAGTTTTGTAAAACTTGTGTGATAGGCAAAAATGATTAATAGTAGTGTAGATTAGTAATGATTAATTGCACTCTACATATGGTGTATTGAGGTGATTGAATCGTATGGGACTCACTAAAGTGACCAAATTATGTGCAAGTATGTGCCACTAATTGAATCATATGCTAATTTGTGATGTAAAGAGAATGAACTATATGTAGTTGTCAAAGTAATTGGATGTGTGCAAGTGTTGAGGTAATGAATTGTATACCAGTTGAAGGGATAACAGAAACTGTGTAATAATGCTTGGAAATGTGTTTTGGGGGCTCTCTGACAGGTAAATGTGTCTAAATGCAAAGGAGACTCTCGCGAAAGTTTCTGAAAATGTTGGAGTTAGTGTAAATCTGGAAGTTTGCATATCATATTTTCAAAACCAAACGCTTTCCAAAATCCACATTCGAGGACGAATGATTTTAAGGGGGGCAGAATGTAAAGACCCGTAAAATTTCTTGTTTAAAATAATGCCGAATAAGTCTCCGAGTTGTTATAACTGTAGAAATTATTAAAACGGACCTTGATTGTGTAAAGTACCCCAAAATTTGAAAGAATAAAATTTTCCAGAAGTTAGGCGTTATGCGACGCACTATGTGATTGCATAACGGGTATGCGGACCGCATAATGGTCGCATACCTGGGCCGGCAACTGCCCAATTGAAGGACAACTATGCGGTCCATTATGCGATCGCATTTCGATTCTGCGAACCGCATAGTTGTCGCATTCTTTCCCTTTGATTTCTGTGAGGGAGGTTATGCGACGCACTATGCGATCGCATAACGTGTATGGGACCACATAGTGGTCGCATACCTGCACAGTGTGTTTTAATTTTGGCCCACCTGGAGGGCCATTCTGCGGTCGTCTTTGCAGATCGCATGTCAGGAATGCGATCGCATTCCTGACTGCATTCCGGTGTCGGGCTCAATTTTTCTAATTTTAAAACCCGACCCCCAACTCATTAAAACACCCCACCATTTCATTTTTACAAGTTTTCTGAACAAAATAGAGATAAGGAAAGGGGAGTTCTTGAGAGAGAAAGTGGTTCTTCCATCAAGTTGATTTTCAAAGTCCCTCAGATTTCGTAATTCGAGTAATCTTCTTCTTCCTCATTCTAGCAGGTAAGGGTTCCCAACTCCTTTTCCACCAATTTTCTGATTATAAATAAAGGGAGGATTTGCATGGATTGTTTCTTGAAAATATTTAACTAAGACCTTGCATGCATGTTTAATAATGGTGTTAATTTAGTAAGAGGGAGTGGTTTGGGGTAAATTTCACAAAGACGGGGTTGGTAGCCTAATGGGGTCAAATAGTGTTTGGCAGAATGTTTAATAGAGTCTGAATTGCATGCATGACTTCCAGTTCTAAGTTGAATACGTTTATTTGTGAACTAGATTGACGGTACTAGTCGGTTCGGTGATTTGTGAGTAAAAGATAAAAAGGGGATTTCGACTCCAGGTATGTATGGCTAACTTTAACCCTTGTAAAATCCCTCTTGTTGTGGCAAGCATACAATATGTATACTTATATAAAAATATGTGAATTGACTGTCTAGTTGATTGACACCCCACTGTGTTAGATGAGATTTTGAATTGTGACTTTGCATGCCTACTTTATTATGTGCAAAGATGGTAGTTGTTTAAAGTTATTGATATGAAGCATTGTAAATAAGTTGAACGATTATGGCAAAACCTTGTGCGTAAATTGCTACTTGACGAAAGTTTGGGGTGCCTTGAGCCTAGGTAAATGAATTGTAAAATGTGAATTTGTGATCCTTGAAAGGAAGGCCCATGTGATGAAATTGTTTGGTGTTGTTGTTGAATTTGGAATCCTTGAAAGGAAAGTTCTTATAATGAAATTGTTTGTTGTTGTTGTTGCTGTTGTGATGAAATTATTGGTGTTGTTGTTTTTGAAATATAAATTGTCAGGAGGGGTCGAGTTGCGCGCCGCAACACGAAGTAATAAGGTGTGGGTTGTGGTGATAAGGGTGGACGAGGTAATAAGGGTGTAAACGTGATCGTTATCACGATGAAATTATTGGTGGTGTTGTTTTTGAAATATAAATTGTCAGGCAGGGTCGAGTTGCGCGCCGCAACACGAAGTAATAAGGCGTGGGTTGTGGTGATAAGGGTGGCCGAGGTAATAAGGGCGAAAAAGTGATCGTTATCACTATTGATATGAAAATTATGAAACTCGTGAATATGGTGGTGTTGGAAAGGGAAAAAGGAGAGATTGTAAGATTGTTGATTTTGATTGTCACTTTCCGTGTGTTTTGATTGTTTGGTCCTATTGTTGTCTTGTTTATTATCTATAATATGGGTTGATTGTACTTGGGATAAAGTTTGTTCATACATACTAGTACTATTCCATAGTACTAACATCCCATTTGCCGGGGCCGCTACATCTTTTATATGGATGTAGGTGGTTCCATAGCAGGTAGCTCAGCCCGCCGTTAGTGGTACCTCCTCTTCATCTCTGCAGCAGTTGTGGTGAGCCCCTCTTATCCTCGGGGTCGTGTGTGGATCATACCACCTTCTTTTGTTTATGTTGTAAAGGTATAGCTGGGGCCTTGTTACCGGCAGGTTATGTAAAATCACTAGTATTTGTAGAGGCTCCGTAGACATGATGTGGGTGTATGTATGTATTTTTGGGTAGTAACGGCACGTACTCGGAATCATGGATCATGTTGGAAAGTTATGTATGTATTTTGTATGTTTGAATATCAATCGATGAAATATTAAAAGAGGAAACTAGTGGAGATATGTTGTGAAATGTACTTTGAAACTAAAATCGGCTAACTCACAGGAAATAATGTATATTATAAACGCGGGGCAATACGTTGGGCAGAAGAGGCAATCCAGGTCCACTTGACTGGGTTCACCCGGTTAGGTGCCGGTCTCGTCCCTCGATGTGGGGTGGACAATATGTGGTGGAGCGACCTGGGGGAATTTAGTAGAAAGTCTACCGTAAAAGCTTTGGGCGGACTCACTGGCCTTCTAAAAATCAAGCCGAGGTTGGATATCGTCGAAGCTTTAGTGTCATTTTGGGACCCCGCCCACAACGTGTTCCTCTTTTCAGACTTTGAGTTGACACCCACGCTTGAAGAAATAGCGGGGTATGCTGGTCTCGGTGACAATCTTAGAAGTCGGTATCCGGTGGGACCCAGGGCGGTAACTCCACATAAGTTCTTCGATATTTTGAACATTAGTCGGGACACTCAAGACTCACACCTGGCTGAAGAGTTCTGCACTTTCTATTTCCTGTACAAATGCTATGGAGATCCTCGGGGCTATGAAGCTGAAAATAATGGTCTGACTCACCACAAGAATCAGGCTAAATGGGAAGCTCGCCGGGGGTTAGCTTTCGTGGTAGAATTCCTGGGCACCTTAATCTGCCCCAGTGGTGACAGACTTATAGATATCGGACTGGTAGGGATGGCAAATTTCATGATGAAGAAGAACAATGGCACTCATATACCAATGATCTTAGCTGAGATTTACGGTGCTCTAACAATTTGCCAATCAGGAGGAATGTTCTTTGAAGGGTGCAATTTGTTCCTAAAGATTTGGATGATCGAGCACCTCTGTCACCGCCAAGGTTACATTAACTACGGCTTAAACGGTCTGAATTGTATCGAAGAACACAGTACTCGGCTAGAGGGCCACAAATTTCCTTAGGGCAAAGAGGCCTGGCACTCACATTTGAGTTCATTGACCGCCAACCGAATCGAGTGGACTTTTAGATTGCTCCCTGTCGGTGAGGTTATCAGTATGTCCGCTGAAGTGTGCTATCTTTTGTTAATGGGTCTGCGGAGTACCCAGCCATATGCTCCACATCTGGTCTTGCGGCAGTTGGGTAGACAACAAGGCATTCCACATGATGAGGACCTAAGCCAACAAGCCATTGAGTTGTGTCCGAGAGCTACATTACAGGAAAACAGGTTCCGTCAGATTTGGAACCAGTGCAGATTCTTAGAGCCTCAGACTCGGGTAAGAAACTTATCTCAAGGGGAAGTAGAGACAGCCTATATTTCTTGGTATGGTAGAAGAGGCCAAGAGCATCAAGAACCGGAGCGACCTGCTAAAAGACCTCACGTGCAACATTTTACTGAGCAGACACAAGAACACTAGGGTTGGCTAGAAAATGAAAACAACTACCGGGCTACAATAAGTAAACTGGAGGCCCAGATCCGAGAGCTCAAATTTGAAAACACTCTACAAACTGCTGCAGCCGAAGGGGAAAGAAACTGGATGAACAAAGAAAACGAAGCCCTCAGGGCTCAAATCCAGAAAATGTGGATAGCCATTGAAAACCCCGAAAGAATTAGAGCCGACGAAAGACTTGTCACCAGTCTCAGGCAAACGTTGTGTAGTTATGGTGACGACCTGGACAAATCCAAGGAATATTTGACCCGAATTCGAGCAAAGTTGGCAAAGAATGCAGAAGAAAGGGCAGAATTCGTGCAAACATTGAAGAAACAACATGACCAAGAAGTTCTGGGTTTGAAAGAAAGAATGGCCACCTTTGAAAAATAGATGGCCAAACAAGTAATAAGGTTTAAGGAAGAAAGAGAATAGTGCTATGACATGATAGCCCAGTTGGAAGAAGAATTGCGACAATGGCAAGAGCAGAGTCACAAAGACGCCCAAGCTTTAGAGGCAAGATCTCTGTAGATCGGGCGTCTACTTCAGGAAAAAGGTATCATCAGGCAAAGGATCCGGGAGATAGTTGATTACATTGTCACCAAATGCCAGGAATGCGAAGATATGACTCGGACCACCTTCTTCTCAGCGGTTATGATCTTCGTCCACAAGATAATGGACGACCTCTACCGCCTCCAACATGATATAGCACGCAGGCCCGTGGCAAGGCCGAATGATGCCCCATGGGTCCCTGAAGCAATGGAAGCACTGATGTATATTTGATATTTTTGGAGTCTGTATTTTGTTTTCCTGCTATAGTCCTGTCCAAGTCCACTGTAGTTTTTACATTTCCAAGAAAACATGTCTTAAGTCATTTGTAGCTTTTAAGAATTTCAAAAAGTGTACTGATGTTTCTTATGAAGATTGAAAGTATTTTATCTAATGAATGAAAGTCCCGAAAAAATGTTTATTTCCTTTCTTCGGATTTAATCCTTGAATAACGTAATGATCTGATTCACGCGGCGCCATGATACGTAGGCAATCCACATAGGATTCGATCATAATAGGGCAAAAATAATATAATGAAAGAAAGAAAAGAGTGATAAAATGATAGAGAAAAACAAAAGGTGAAATTAGAATAAAACAAAAAGAGAGAGGAAAGTTCAAATCCAAGAAAATAAATCCGGGATGAGACACACAACTGTTGCAAAACATATAGAAAGCATTCAATTACCTAGGTGCATTGCATACCCCAAACATGCGATTCCCTATGTGATAAATATTTCAACCTAATGTTTTGTTGGTTTACTCTTAAAAGGTGTTTTCCTAAGGTGGTTGGTTTTTACGGTAACCTGGCTTCCCATCCTTAATTCAATAGATCAAAAGTAAGCATAGAAATGACATTTGAAAGTCACTTATCAATCGTCAACTCTTCTGTGGGGGAACCAAATCTAGTCATCCCAACATTTGAGTCAGCCATAGCTGAAGAGAACAGGATCATGCGTTGCCGCATGCTGGAAATGTGGGACGCATGGTCCAATGGTAGGGAACCGCCCAGTTCCATCCTGGGTTTCCCTGAGATAATCCCCAGGACAGGCAGAACTTCTAACATCCCTATAAGTTACCCGGCCACGCCACTCGGATACCCAACTATGTCGGCTCACTTTGCCGGAAGGCCTTCTGAGGTTCTCCCCCAGATCCTATTTTCTGGTGCATCATCCAACATCTTCACCGCACCACCGAGCTCTGCCATGGCTCCACTTTCTATCATCGGGCCAAGATTTGAGCCACCGACATTTACATTCCAAACGCCGTCATTTCTGGGCACCACTCATGTCACTCCTGATTCATACCCCCAACAACCTCAGTATGAAGTTACCTTAGGACGAGATAAGAAAAGCCCCGAGCACGAAGAAATGGCTCAGAAAATGAAGAGTATCGAGCAGAGCCTCAAGAACATACATGGGCTGAGCGGGCAGAAAAGCGTCTCCTATGCCGATTTGTGCATGTTCCCGCATGTCCATTTGCCTCTCGGGTTTAAAACCCCTAAGTTCGAAAAATATGACGAACATGGGGACCCCATAGCTCATCTGAAAAGGTATTGCAACCAACTCCGAGGAGCAGGTGGGAAAGAGGAACTTCTCATGGCATATTTCGGAGAGAGCTTAACAGGGATTGCATCAGAATGGTACATGGATCAGGATATATCCCACTGGCACGTATGGGATGACCTAGACCGGGACTTTGTTCAACAATTCCAATACAATGTGGATATCGCTCCTGATAGAAACTCGCTATCCAACATTATAAAGAAGTCCTTAAAAAGTTTCAGAGAGTACGCTATTAAGTGGCGCGAGTAGGCGTCCAACGTCAAACCTTCGATGGATGAGGTTGAAATGGTCAGTGTTTTTCTGCAAGCACAAGAAGCAGATTACTTTCAAAATATGATGTCCTCCATGGGCAAACCATTTGCAGAAGCAATCAAAATTGGAGAAATGGTTGAGAATGGTTTGAAGACCGGTCGTATCCTGAGCCAATCGGCCATAAGAGAAACCTCCCAGACCATTCAGAACAGATCCGGGAGTTCAGCCAACAGAAAGAAGAAAGAAGAAGGGGCCATGATGGTTTTCGATGTCAGGGGTTCTCGGCAATACTCAGGTCCATTCCCCAAAACTTCCCAACACTACTATCCTCACCAAAATGCAGCTTATACTACATCCTAGTTGCCCTATGCGGTGATGAACGCTCAGCCGCATCTCAGGCCACAACAACAATCGACCAGAACAGAGCTCCACCCCCAAGAAATAACCATCCTCCCCCAGCTCAATATAATCCACGCCCTCCCCAAAACAACTACTCGTACAATGCTTACCCCCGTGAACCACCAAGGAGAACTAACTTCATTCCTATCGGTGAATCATACTTAAGCCTCTTCCCAAAGTTGGTTCAGAAGGGGCTTTTGCAGCCCGTACCTCCGAACAGGCAAAATCCATAATCGCCATCATACAGGCGGGGTACCAACTGTGCCTATCATTCTGGAGTGGAGGGGCATGACACGAAGGAGTGTTGGACCCTCAAACGACCGAGGAAAACCTTATAGTACAAAAGAAAGTGGGTTTAAGGGACGAAGAAGCTCCAAATGTGACGAACAATCCATTGCCCACACAAAATAATGGGCCCATTATCGGCATGATTTGCGAGGACCAAGATTTTGATCCAACTTTAAAAGCTATCATTGCCATCGCAGATGCAGAGAAAAATCCTAAGGCAGCACCCAAGCCAGCCAAGGAAATAAAGAAGATTAATCCCGTCCCTCAAGCCACGGGGAAGGCTGAAGCCAAGAAAAAGATAGGACCTTCTAAAGACGCCGTTCCTTACGTCCCCATGGCACCCAAGAAGGAACAAGGCATGTTAAGTCCGCCCAGAAGGCTACAATTCAACAGATCCATGATAAACGGCCTGATAATGTATGTACCAAAGGGGATGTACGTGGCGCGGGGGAAAATAATTTCACCAAGGATGAATGAGCCCGTGGTTATTAGCCGCGCGTCACAAACTCCCGTGAAGGATACTACTGTCATTCCTTGGAACTACAACAGGACGGTAGTAACATACAAAGGGAAAGAGATCACAGAGGAAGCAATTGAAGCAAATTCCTATGAAAAATATCTCAATCTAAAAGAGCTGGCCAAAAACAAGCACAAACGCTTCCCTCTTAAAAGACCTATCACCGCCGAAGAGGCTGAAGAGTTTTTTAAGAAGATGAACCTGACTGAATACGCCGCAATTGAAGAACTCATGAAAAATCCTGATCAAGTATCACTCTTATCTTTGTTGATGGGCTCAAACGAGCATAAGAAAATACTCTTGAAAATGCTGAATGAAGCGTATGTGCCGGAGGAGACCTCAGTCGAACAATTGGAAAGAATGGCCGAGCGTTTCTTTGAAGTAAACACAATTTCCTTCAGCCGGAATGATCTACCTCCCGAGGGAGCCGCTCACAACAAAGCCTTACACTTAACAATTAAAAGTATGGGATATTATGTGAAGAGAGTTATGCTTGATGGAGGTTCTGGGGTTGATATTTTCCCTTTATCAACACTACAGGGAATGGGAATCAGCACTGAGAGAATCAGGCCAAAGAACGTATGTGTCCGCGCCTTTGACAGTATCAAAAGAGACACCATCGGCGAAATAGACATAGTCATTATAATCGGCCCTGTGGATTGTACAGTAACCTTCCAAATCTTGGATATGGATACCTCATATAACGTCTTACTAGGAAGACCATGGATTCACGCCGATGGGGCAGTGCCATCTCCCCTCCACCAGATGGTCAAGTTTGAGCATGAAAATCATAAGATAGTGGTCCATGGGGAGGACGAGCAGTCAATATACAGAGACCCCTCGGTCCCCTGTCTTGAAGCCAGAGAAGGAAGTGAGTATATTGTCTATCAGGCGTTTGAAATTATGCTTGTCCATCAGCACGAAGAAGGTACTCCGTGCCCGCAGCCTTGTCTATCAAATACGTCAATCATGGTCGCTACCGACATGATTAGACATGGATAAAAACCCGGAAAGAGGCTTGGGGTAGCCCTACAGGGTATCACTGAACTGATCTCTCTACCGGTTGCTGAACAATTCTTCCGCATAGGTTTCCAGGCCACAGAAGACGATGTGAAATGGGCCAACGCTCGAAAGAAAGATGGTTGGGACTTACCTCAGCCAGTTCCCCACGTTACTGAAACTTTCATCGAACCACAATATGTCGAATAAGAATAAGATGCCTTTACGGCCGAAGAAATTAAAGGAGTCTGCGAGGCCATGAAGCAGATATTGTATGAAACTAACATGGTTCAGTTGGGAGAAGGCTCAAGCACCGCTGAGGTACAGTACATGGGCCCAAACGCCAAGTTTCAAAACTAGAGGGCTACTCCATTCCCCGTCAGGCGGGAGTCCCGGTAGTTCAGCTTTGCCATCTTTCCTGCACTATGAGGTATTTCAGGGTGTAACTCAAGTGTTTTTAATTTACTGCCTTCTGAATTCTGATGTAAACCCTCATATGTTCAAATTCAATGAAATGAATAAAATTTCATCATCTATTATTCTTTATGATTTTTGCTTATTTTTCTTATTTTCAGTCCTAATAATGCGGCCTTAAATAACATGACATGCTTGCGGACTTCATGCTCTGGTCTTAATACACTGTCTAACCTCGAAATAATGAATCAAGAACTAGAATATGATGAAGAAGAGGATTTTAGGGAAACAAACCGAGAATTAGAACAATTCGAGAATAAGCCTAAGCCAAACTTAAACGAAACAGAACCCGTCAACTTGGGTAATGCAGAAGAGGTTCGAGAAACCATGATAAGCGTCAACACTGATGAAAGAACTAGGGACGCTTTGATTCAACTTTTATTTGAATTCAAAAACGTGTTTGCTTGGTCCTATGACGACATGCCCGGACTAAGTGTGGACTTGGTGGTACATAAATTGCCGACATATCCCGGTTATACACCCGTCCAACAAAAGCAGAGGAAATTTAGAATAGATATGAGTGACAAAATCAAAGAAGAGGTCACTAAACAATTAAAAGTTGGAGTGATCCGAGTGGTCCAATACACCGCCTGGATGGCCAATGTGGTTCCAGTACCTAAAAAGGACGGAAAGGTCAGAGTATGTGTCAACTACCGAGATTTTAATAAAGCAATCCCTAAAGATAACTTTCCACTACCAAACATACATATCCTGGTTGACAATTGTGCCAAACATGAGGTGCAGTCTTTCGTGGATTGCTATGTTGGATACCACCAGGTATTGATGGATGAAGAAGATGCAGAAAAGACAACCTTCACTACACCCTGGGGCACCTATTGTTACCGAGTCATGTCGTTCGGTCTAAAGAATGCTAGAGAAAAATATATGAGGGCCATGACCGCCATTTTGCATGACATGATGCATCAGAAGATTGAGGTATACGTGGATGATGCGAATATTAAATCCAGGATGCAAGATGACCATGTCCAGCATCTGAGGAAATTCTTCGAACGCTTGCGTAAGTATGATCTAAAATTAAACCCGGCCAAGTGTGCTTTCGTAGTTCCATCTGGAAAATTACTGGGGTTTATAGTCAGTCGAGGGGGCATTGAGCTGGACATGACAAAGATAAAGTCTATTCGGGATCTCCCTCCTCCGAGAACCAAGAAGGAGGTCTTGAGTCTGCTGGGTAGGTTGAATTACATTAGCAGGTTCATCGCTCAGTTAACATCCACATGTGAGCCTATATTCAAGCTGTTGAAGAAAGATGCAGGCATCAAATGGACAAACGAATGCCAGGACGCTTTAGACAAAATCAAAGAATATATGTCGAACCCGCCAGTGCTAGTCCCACTAGAACCAGTAAGACCTTTGTTCTTATACCTGACGGTGTTAGAAAATTCCTTCGGGTGCGTTCTCGGACAACATGATGCAACCGAGAAGAAAGAACATGCCATATATTACTTGAGCAAGAAGTTCACGAGCTACGAAGCCAAATATACGTTGTTGGAAAGAACTTGTTGTGCTCTAACTTGGGTTGCTCAAAAGCTTCGGCATTATTTGTTAGCTTATACAACCTACCTCATCACTAGGTTAGATCCATTGAAGTACATATTCCAGAAGCCAATACCAACTGGGAGATTTGCAAAGTGGGCAAATTTTGCTCACCGAATTCGACATAATCTATGTCACCTGCACGACAATGAAAGCCCAGGCCTTGGCAGATCACTTGGCAGAAAATCCTGTCGATAACGACTACCAACCTCTAAGTACTTACTTCCTAGACGAGGAGGTAAATTCACTCGAGATAACTTCTGAGGACGCCAGCACTTGGAAAGTGTTCTTTGACGGAGCTGTAAATGCAAAAGGTGTTGGGATTGGGGCAATCTTTATTTCACTCATGGGACAGCACTATCCCACCACAGCCCGCCTTCGGTTCTTCTGTACAAACAATACTGCCGAATATGAGGCTTGTTTAATGGGTATGAACATGGCCATTGACATGGATGTAGAAGAGTTATTGATCATGGGGGATTCGGATTTTATCATTAAGTAAGATCAGGGAGAGTGGGAAACTCGATATGTTAAGCTCCTTCCATACAGACAACATGTGGAAGATCTTAGCAAACTATTCAAAGTTGTCGAGTTCAGATATATTCCTCGATGCCACAACGAGTTAGCCGATGCGCTGGCTACCTTAGCTGCAATGCTGCCATATCTGGGTAATGTTCACATCGACCCATTGGAAATTCAAATCAAGGAAAGGCATGGTCATTGCAACAC
The DNA here is from genome assembly GCA_005239495.1 of Nicotiana undulata. Taxonomy (NCBI): domain Eukaryota; kingdom Viridiplantae; phylum Streptophyta; class Magnoliopsida; order Solanales; family Solanaceae; genus Nicotiana; species Nicotiana undulata. Next base: position 2,572 of record MDKH01178018.1, on the reverse strand, counting down.
GGTCGAAGTAGAGCCCGATGTCCAACCCTAGTATCATGATATCAAAAGATTCTTGAAAACAAAAGAATATCCAGAGCAGGTCGAGGGGGACCAAAAAAGAACCATCCGGAGACTCGCCAACGGTTTCTTCCTAAGTGGGGAAGTACTGTATAAGAGGACTCCCGATCTAAATCTATTAAGATGCGTAGACGCTAAAAAAACCGAAAAGATTATGAATGAGGTGCATTCAGAAGTATGCGGTCCCCACATGAATGGATACGTCCTCGCATAGAAAATCTTGTGGGCCGAGTATTATTGGATGACCATGGAGAAAGATTGTTTTAGCTTTGTCCGGAAATGCCATAAGTGTCAAATACACGGCGATTTGATTCATGCACCACCATCAGAATTGCATCCTATGTCAGCACCTTGGTTATTTGTTGCCTGGAAAATGGATGTCATCGGGCCGATCGAGCCAAGGGCCTCAAACGGGCACAAATTTATTTTGGTCGCTATCGACTATTTCACAAAATGGGTCGAGGCAGTCACATTCAAAGCTGTCACCAAGAAAGCAGTGGTAGATTTCGTGCACGCTAATATCATCTGTCATTTTGGTATCCCAAAGACAATCATTACCGACAATGCCGCGAATCTAAACAGTAACTTGATGAGGGAGGTATGTGAACAGTCCCAAATCACACACCGTGACTCCACCCTTTACCGACCCAAAGCCAATGGCGCTGTTGAAGCAGCAAACAAAAATATTAAGAAAATCCTCAGGAAAATGATTAAAACTTCCAGGCAATGGCACGAGAAATTGCCTTTCGCATTACTGGGATATCGCACGACTGTGCGCACGTCGGTTGGAGCTACTCCTTATCTATTGGTCTATGGCACTGAAGCCGTAATACCCGCAGAAGTTGAAATTCCCTCCCTTCGCGTTATTGTCGAAGCAGAAATTGAGGATGATGAATGGGTCAAAACCCGATTGGAGCAATTAACTCTGATTGACGAGAAAAGGATGGCCGCAGTTCGCCACGGGCAGTTGTACATACAAAGAATGGCTCGCGCCTACAACAAGAAATTGCGGCCTAGGAACTTTGAAGTAGGGCAACTTGTTTTAAGACGTATCCTCCCACACCACGAAAAGGAGAACGGAAAATTCATCCCGAATTGGAAAGGTCCATACATCATAAGGAAATTGCTTCCAAAAGGAGAATTGTACTTGGGAGACATCGAAGGAAATGACCCCGAAACGGCTATCAATGCAGAAGCGGTCAAAAGGTATTATGTTTGACTTTTTTCGTGATGATGATAACTATGATCGAAATGACGAAGGCTTTTCATCCATGTTACCCCAAACACTATCATTTTGTTAACTTTTTTTGAGCCAGTTACTCTTCCTTGACTACCCTCTTTGCAACTTGAAAAAAAAAAGAAAAGAAAAAGAAAAGAAAAAAAAAGGAAAAAGAAAAAAAAGAAAAAAAATGAGAAAGAAAGATCAAAATAAAAATCAAAAGAAAAAAAAAAGAAAAAAAAAACAACAACAACAAGGAACCAAAAAAAAAACAAAAACTGCCTGAACTACGTCTGACTTGATTCGGAAAGGATACGTAGGCAGCCTCTCCCTGGGGTTCAGTCACACCAAAATAAAAATCTACATCTCCCTCAAGAGTTTAAGCAAGGGCAAGTGTTGAGATTCGGCAATGATTCGCCTGAAAGTTCCAAGGTTGTAATTCAATACAAATTCTTTTTACCCCAAATCCTATTCAAATCCTTCCGATCGATCGGCAAAGAAAAGCCAGAATGGGAAGATACATCTATTTGGACCTTATACAAGCAATGAGAGAGTCTTATCGGTGAAAACCCACTCGGGTACCATAAGGCGACGGTGAGTAGAGAAATTAAAATGAGAGAGTCTTGTTAGTGAAAACTCGCAATGAGAATTACAGGGCGATGGAGAGAAGAGAAATGAGAGAGGTTAGCTGGTGAAAACCCGAAAAAGGCACTAGTAATCGAAAAGGGGATGATTGGTCACTAATATCAAAATGGTCTGGGGCAAGGTTTCTCAACCTCGAGTTAAAAGTCGTGACGAATTTCTGAGAGTCAGATGGTTTATATAGATCTGGTGTCACGACCCAAAACCGGTCCAGGTTGTGAAGGCGCCTAACGGTGGGGTTAGGCAAGCCAACGAACAACAATAACAGTGAAAGTGCGGAATACAATAACAACATGGGGTAAGGCCGTGGAAACAAGCTGAACCACAGTTAGGCCCAATACATATACAACCCCGATCACTACAACAAGTGTGTGCCAGGACTAGTGTCATAGTGTCAACGGGCAGCTACATAGACATAACTGTAGAAAATACATGTACAAAATATACAAGCCGTAGTCTGGAACAAAAGACTGAGCAAAAGAAAACTAGAAGGCTCCAGAGGTGCTGTCGGGATGATGCCAAGAAGACAGCTCACCGTATAGAGTGACACCGCGATCAGTATCTATCAGCAAGCGGACGACCAGACGGACGAGTCTCAGTACCTGCACAGTCAAGTGCAGAAAAGAAGGAAAGTGCAGCATGAGTACATATAAA
>MDKH01081022.1:0-14588 GCA_005239495.1 Nicotiana undulata | reverse complement strand
TATATATATGTATAAATAAAATGTTTCAATTGATTCCGTTAAAAAATTAAAATTAAAATTAATTTTAATTAATTATTCCGATTGAAACAATCATAACTATTGATTATTAATTAACTAAAAATGTCGTAAATGCTCCATTTGCTACGGACTCAATCGCATATATTAATTAAATATTGTTAGAAATTTTTAATTTGCGACTGAATCAGTCGTAAATCTGGGTAATTCCTGGTAAAATTTGTGTTAGCATTTTAAAGCAGAATCATGTTGTATTTCTAATTACACCACCTGCCAACCAAACACCTAAAAATTACCAAAAACCTAATATAACAATCAAAAAATATAATATAACAATCCAAAATTCAATATATATTACAAAACAAGCCGTAATATTTATAACGATTCAACCAATTAATGAAACAACTAACTATCAAACAACATAAATTAAACATGTTTTTAACTTCAACTCTAAAATATTCAAATAGCCTATGCAGATTTAGTTCCTCCTCAAACTCAGATTCCAATGTAGCTCCTTTTTCTTCTTCTCTTTTTAACAACTTTTGGATCAAATACTGAGTTGCTTGAAATTCTTGCCACACTTGATCCACTTTTTGACGCATAGCTTCCATGTCTTCTAGGAAACTAATTGCCTAGTAAATAATGTTGCAACGTGGACGACTGGAGGATGACTTTACTCCAATCTCGTAGGCTCAACCTTTGTTTATTATTTTCACGAGAAATAAAGAAAAGAAAGTAAAAGAAGTAAAAAACAAACAAACAATTTTCAAATTAATACAAAATAGATAATTTCATAATATTTATACATTTATTCATGCCACTGTCTGCTTGTGTCCAAATTGCAGTCATATCCTCCGGGGGTCGATCGAGTTCCTTCAGGCTGAATTTGTCACCATGCATCAGGATCAATATGATAATTGTCCGAAATAAAAATAATACACGTTATATAAATAACATTAATCAAGAAGAAAAAATAATATAGTGTTGGTGTTTGGATTTATACAGATGTCTCTAAAGCACGCGGTTTCATCTATCCTTCTCTAGTGTCGTCCTTCTTCTTCTTGTGGGTCTCCGCAAAGACCTCAACATAAGTCACATCTCCCCCACGTTTCTTTTTCTGAAAATTAAGAAGTAATTAGAAATATATATATATATATATATATATATATATATATATATATATATATATATATATATATATATATATATATATATATGTAAAACTAAGAATATTTTATAATGAAATCATTCTCAAAAGATGAGCTACAAAATTAATAGAACCTCCGGTATGCCATGCTCCACCCTTAGTAGGGGTTCTGTTTAACTTTGCATGTTCACTCTTCTTCTTCCACTCAGGGGTGTTCCACTTCGCCAAAAGCTAATTCCAGACATCTTCATGTATCCCGTTAGGCTTGTTGCCACCTTTCTTAGCAACATGATGTGAATTTGTTATCAGCTTTTTTGCTTTCTTCTCTAAGTTATCAGGTAAAGTGTGTTTTTTCTTCTTAGATTTTTTTATTTCTTCACCGCGAGAATCTATCTGTGTAATAAATTTGGAAGCGATAATAAGCTAAACTTCTTAAACTTAAACTTAAGGCTTTAAATTTTAACCACTTAATACAATTCCAAATCATTCTTTTCTAAAGTTAACAATTTCACATATACATAAATTTCAAAATTGTTAAAATAACATATAGGTACTAACCTCAATTTCAAAAGCGAATTTAGTTTCAAGCTTAAATATTAATACATCTATGGCAATTCAAATAGTTTCAAATTTAATTCTATCCTCTATTATTGTTCACATAGGGAACCAAACTAACTACATGCTCAACCAAATAATACTTTGTCTCACGAATACCATGATTCACTCCATAATCACTCCCCGCAAACATTATATTCCTAACCTCTGAAAATATTCTGAATAATGTACTGGACAAGAAACAATTTTATTAAGCAAAAGTTAACCAATTATTTCAAGCTTTTGCAGCCATGCCTTTAACTTAATGTTTTCACATGTTTACAGAATGATAATTGTCAGATTTTGTAGATTTGTACCCTTCCTTTTTCTGATTTAGCTTGCGCTCTTCAAGAGCCATCTTCCATACTAATTAAGTGCATCTTAATTATCCATGTATATGTAGTTAACAAAACTTGCAAATAACACGGCAAGGTGATAACAATTAACCAAATGAGTCGATTTCCAACCGAGAGAAGAATACATTTCTTTTCGTTTAGGTACATTCAAGCCATCCCAAAGAGTTTAGAGTATTCCTAGAACAAACACCAATTTATCAAACAAATCTTTTCCACGGTTGGGTAAAACGAAGGGGTGAGGGAAGGGGGCGAATATAGGGGACGGGTTTAACAAAAAGGAGGGTTTGGGAAAAAGAGAGAAGAGAGTGACGTACCTTTTCCAGCGACCAGCGGGCTGGGGTCTCAATGGAGAAAAAAGAGAAAAGAAAGAAAAAAAAGAGAAAGAAGAAAGAAATCTGGGCGGGGCTAGGGTTTTAAAAAGAATATGCGACTGATTCCAATGCAAAACTAGCCACCTAAAAAAGTTTGCGACCGAAACGGACGCAAATGGTCAAATAAAATTGTTTGACTTTTAGTTTCCGACTGAATTCGTCGCAATTTTTTTATTCCGAATTTTTGTGCCAAACGGTGAGACCAATGTTGTCGGAAAAACCGTTGAAAGAATTAGAAAAATATAACAAATATTAATTTTGAAAATTTCGAACGAATCAGTCGCAAATCAACTTTTTTTTAGTAGTGCATCCTTGCATGCAGTGATAAAATGAAAATTTGGATATTCATCATACATAAAAAAATTTGATAATCGAGAAATTCATGAAATACATTAGAGAATATTTACCGTTTCTTGAAGATTCGAACTCCCTGTCTTCCACTCTACTCGCACCCCCCACTGCTCACCATCCCCCTCCCCCCACACAAAAAAAAGAACAAGAAATCCCGAATGCTCAATTACTCATATGGTTATTATAAAAGGGCAGTCCGGTGTACTAAACTCTCACTATTCGCGAAATTCGGGAAAGGATCGGATCACATCTATCGTACGCCGCCTTTACCCTGTATTTCTATAAACGGCTATTTCCACGCCTCAAACCTATATTATTAGTATAGAAAGGGGAAATTTGCTTGGTGATGATTGGAGTTAAAGAATGCAAGCAAAATGCATGTCTTACAGCAACATTAATGCAATCAAAAAATTATACTACATGTTATTATTTTCTGCATAAAGTTGTTTCTTTGTGTTAGGATTTTGCCCTGAATTTCTAATTCTATTAGGACTCCTTTTTTCTTGAAGGATGGAAAAAGACTCCTAAAAGGATTAAATCTCCTTAATATGTCTTATCCTTGTCTTGGATTACAAGTTTTGCACATCTATAAATTAAGGATCTCTACTTCTCACAAAACGAACAACAAAAATATCCACAATGTAGTCATTAAAGAGTTTTGTTTAGGTGGAGATTTTTCTCTCGATAAATTTTCTTCATTTATATTAGTTTTATCATATGTAGATTAATTGATCAAACAATTATCAACTATTATGCTTAGTTTAGTATATTTTCTTTTGTCGTCATGATTTATCGTCCACCAAACTTTGTATTGTTAGTTTCTGCATGCACCATGTTATTTCGATCCCAACACTTTGTTGGATCGATGTTAACTCCCCTAGTATTTACCTTTGCTAAAAAGAAAAATATAATCCTCATTTAGAGAAGCTAAACAATTTTACTTTCTTTCACTTCCAAGCTTCACTTAAAATGTTTTTTTTTCTTCCAAGAGACATTCTGTTTTTCTAGTCATTCGAGTTTGGACAAATTTACAAGGGCAAATTGGAGATGTTGTACAACTTTCAAGAACATTATCAATGTTACACGTTGTTAATGATGAACTCTCCGCTGCAATATAATTGGAAAAACTGAAGATTCGCAGATATTTACTAAATCACATAATTAAGTTACCTGTTGACTGAACACCAACGTGAAAACTATAAAGAGATCCTAATATGAAGAATTCATTTGGTGGAGAAATTCAAATATAGCCAGATTTATAAGTGCTCATTCAAAAATAGTCACAGTTTCAAAAGTAATCGAAATTTAGCCACTTTTCATGTGAAGATAAATCTTAACAAAAACGTTGTTCAAAATCCGGAAAATACTTCACCATAGTATACTAGGATTCTAGTATAATATACTGGAACTCCTGTATATCCAGCATAAGTATACTGGAGTTCCAGTATATTAGTACTAGATTCCTAGTATATTACGGTGAAGTATTTTCCGGATTTTAAACATAATATGCTGGAAGCATGGGCGAAGCTAGAGTCTTGTAAGGGTGGTCAATTGACCACCCTTCGTTGGATAATTACATTGTATATATAGGTAAAATATTAAATTTTAGAGGTATATAACATATATTGAACACTCTTATATGAGAATTTTTCTTTACTTCTTTCAAGTTTGAACACCCTTGAAAAAATTCCTGGTTTCGCCACTGGCTGGAAGTCCAATATAATATACCGGTCTAGCATAATATACTGGAAGTTATACACATGTGCTTCAATCTCCGGTATATTATGATGGACATTTTCGTGTTGCAGCAAAATAGTGACTATTTTTCAATGATCAGTTCGAAAACTAGTGCTATTTTTACGGGCTTTTTTGGTAGTGGCATTCAGTTGAACTTTTACAGAATATAGGCCCATTTTCCTTGAGCCCAACTAAAAGCCTAAAAAGCATTTGGGTCAAAATTGATCCAAGTCGTTAACAATGAAAGGATTTGAGTTGCAACCTAATAATCAATGATAACTTCCCCAGAAAAAAAATGAGTTAGCCAGGTGTGCTAAGAGCCAAAGAAATTATAGGTTGAAGGTAGGGTAACAAAATAACAGATTTCAGAGAGCCACAAACGTTAAGAGTAAAGGATAACTCTTGAGAAAATTCTTTTCCACAAAATATTCTGAAGAAAAGAAAAAAACAGTCCTCAACTTCCAAAATAAGCATCACCTTATATTATTGTCGTTTTATCCACAAGCAATCTTTTTAAAAAAAGAATTACCTTTACTTCCTAAATTACAAACACAATTCTCAGAAGATGCAGCCATCAGGTTCAGAAGTTCACCAACGTATTGCCAGAATTTCAGCTCATCTCAATCCCCCAAATCTCCAGGTCTCTTCATTTTCTACTTGCTGCTATTCATTTTTCAGTCCTGGAGTTTCAGTTTAATGAACTTTAATTTTAATAGATTGTGAATTCTTGAAATATTATACAATTTTACACAAGTCATGTCTGGTCTATTGTTATAATTCAACTTGTAGCTGTAGGTTTGAGTCTAAGACTAGGTTGGTTATAAGGCTTTCCTGTCTCAAATTAACATTTATTTTGTGTTATTTTCGAGCAGTGTAAACAGTGTAGGCCTACTTGTATAAAAAGGCAGCCCGATGCACTAAGCTCCCGCTATGCGCGCGTCCGGAAAAGGACCGAACTACTAGAACCTAGTGTAGGCAAACTTACCCTGCATTTCTGCAAGAGGTTGTTTTCCACGGCTCGAATCCGTGTCATATGTCAGCAACGTTACCAGTTAGGCAGTTATAGGGGTGGCAAACGAGCGGGTCGGGTCGGATATGAGCGGAGCAAAATGGGTAATTTTAAAAACGGTTAAATTATTCGATCCGACCCGTATTTGAGACGGATAAAATACGGGGTTTATCCGGCGGATAATATGGATATCCATATTATCCATGGCTTCTTAAATATGATAACTTATGAGAGAATTCCTATTCTTCCAAACTTGAGGAACTCCAATTTGAGGCTTTACAAATGTAAAAGTTAAACACATTAGTTATTCATTTGGATAACCATTTTCTAAGTGGATAATATGGTTATTCGATCCGTTTTTAAATGGTTCTTTATCCATATTCGATCCGTTTTTAAATGGTTCATTATCCAACCCGTTTTTTGATGGATAATATGGGTGGATAACTGTTTTCTTTTAACCATTTTTCCACCTCTAGGCCGTTACGCCAAGCATCCCCTTTTGTGAAGCGATGTTGAAACTTGAATATTTATTAGTAACTAACTTGAACAAAATATTGATACTTAAACATTTGGTCTTACCATATACATAATTCATAAAGATGGCAGAGGGATCTGTTTTGGAAAGATCAAACTGCAGAGCAAAAGGTGGGGCACCTGGATTTAAGGTTGCTATATTGGGTGCTGCTGGAGGTATTGGCCAACCACTTGCAATGTTGATGAAGATGAACCCGTTAGTCTCAGTTCTTCATCTCTATGATGTTGTTAATGCTCCTGGTGTTACTGCTGATATTAGCCACATGGATACCGGTGCTGTTGTGAGTTCCTTTTCAATAAAATCTTCACATTTAGTTGCAGAAAATATTTTTGAAGAATAATTTTCTTACTTTGTGCATTATTTTAGGTGAGGGGTTTTCTAGGGCAAAGTCAGCTTGAGGCTGCACTTACAGGAATGGACCTAGTGATCATACCTGCTGGTATTCCAAGAAAACCAGGAATGACAAGAGATGATCTTTTCAAGATTAATGCTGGGATTGTGAGGACTCTCTGTGAAGGAATTGCAAAGTGCTGTCCTAATGCTATTGTTAATTTGATTAGTAATCCGGTGAATTCCACAGTTCCTATTGCAGCTGAAGTTTTCAAGAAAGCAGGTACTTATGATCCAAAGAAGCTTCTTGGAGTTACCTCACTAGATGTTGTGAGAGCCAATACTTTTGTGGTAAGTGTTTCCCAATATACTACTTTTTAAAATTGTTCTGCAATATCTTAGCTCGATTTTCGCTGTTTATTTCTTAGTGTCCTCTGTATCAGCTAACTGCAAATAATTCTAACCCCTCTCGAGAATCTCAGCTTTGTTTTTTGATCGATTGTCGTGCTTATGGAATTTCATCACACACTTCTGTCACTGTTTTTGTGGCTCCATCCACTAACTACTAGACCTTTCTTTCTCTTGTCTTTTCCTTTATTAATATGTGATTGAGGTCTTTAGGCAGAAGTTTTGGGACTAGATCCTAGAGAAGTAGATGTTCCTGTTGTTGGAGGTCACGCCGGGGTGACAATTTTGCCTCTTCTCTCACAGGTCTGACAAAATTATACTTTAGCAGATATACAAAGAGAAACTTTCTTGCAGGCTGAAATTTCCTCTGATACTGATATATTTTGAACTTTGTAATGCATTGTAGGTCAAACCTCCTTGCTCCTTCACACAAGAGGAAACAGAATATTTGACTAAGCGCATTCAAGATGGAGGGACAGAAGTTGTTGAGGTACGCGTGCACTACTTGCAATTCAGCATATACTGATAATTTCTTGGAGCAGAACAGAACTGTGATTGGTAACTTCAAGAATTTTTATCTTTGCAGGCCAAAAAAGGGGCTGGATCTGCAACTTTATCTATGGTTAGAATTACTTCTTGAAATATTTTACTTAATGCTCTCTGAACATTGCATATAGGCATATTGAGTAGAACTGAATCTAATGCGATTCCTGTAGGCATATGCAGCTGTAAAATTTGCAGATGCTTGCCTCAAGGGCTTAAGAGGAGATGCCGGTGTGGTGGCCTGTGCTTTTGTAGCTTCTCAGGTACTTTCTCAAACTTATTTCCAGGGGAAAAAGTCCTAACAACTTATTTTCTTTTTCTGTCAAATTTCCCTGACTGACCAATAACAATTTTGACACAGGTTACAGAACTCCCATTCTTTGCCTCCAAAGTGCGACTTGGTCGTACTGGAGCTGAAGAAGTCTATCAACTTGGTCCCCTAAACGAGTATGAGAGGTAAGAACGCGATGCTTGACCTGCAATTTTCTGGGTATTAGATAAGTTAGTTCTCTAACTAAGTAATTTCTAACAGGATTGGACTGGAGAAGGCCAAGCAAGAGCTTGTTGAGAGCATTCAGAAAGGAGTTTCCTTCATCAGGAATTAGTATTAAGTTTCAAATTCAGTAATACATTTTCTGGTTGTCTGGTATATATTAGAAACGAGATGGTTGTATGTCAAGTACTATGCTGATAAATAGTGTCTCAATCTTCTCGCTCTGAAATGAATATTATTCGAAATGGATATGTTCTTGCTACACTTTTGTTTAACAAAACCAAACTCTTCTGTTCTCCGCTCGATAAAAACCTTTGCCACGTTAAATCACTAACCTTAAAGAAAGCAAACGTCAAAAGAATCTAAAAAAATTGTATAATACCAAAAAGATCTGGCATATATTCCTGATACTTCTTTGATAAATTCTGACAAAGTCAGCCCTCTTCCCACCTGATGTATGTAATTGCTACGAAAAGAGAGGACAAAAGAAAAAGGGTAATTTTATCTATACAATACTGCTCAACACAAACCTCACCCGCAAAAAGAGTTTACAAGGTGAATGGATTTGGAGGTGGGTGAATAATTGGAGTCTTTGACATGGATACATTGCCCATGAGCACACTTGGTGCCACTGTATCCTCTATGGTTATTGGATCAACCTGCACGACTCTCTCTGGCACAACTTTGTCCCCATCTACCTTTGCCAGAACTTCAAAATGCATCCTCACCGATTCAGGCTTAGTTCTCCACTCCGGATAACCCTCCCAATTGAATCCATCTCCTTCCTTCAACTTCTTCTCGACTCCAAAACCAATCTTCACAAAAGTCTGGGCTGATACATCTGCCTTCAGCAATTTGAAAGAACCCTTTTGACTTGATTTAGGGCCCAGTACATTAGTAAGCAATGCCTCAAAACCAAGCAAGTTTGAGTTTGAACCATTGACAGATGTGACAGGCCACAATGTAGTATATTGATGGGGTGTAAGAAGCGCAGTGGTTTCTCCCTGGAGATCGATGGTGGAGATGGCGTCCATGGCTTTCATTTTTGATACTGATGACAACTCAACAAGACCAGGTGCAAGCCGTTTAAGCTTAAGTTTGTTTGCAGAAGGGGAAGATTGTGAGGTAGGGGATGTAAGAGATGTAGGACCAACAATTCGAAGAGAGAGGAGAGGTCCCCCTTCAGTTAGAGAAGCTTGACGTAAATATTCAGCCAATGCCAACAGACCAGAGGCAAATCCATTTGTCGTTCTGTTGAAGGGCAGTGGAAGCTCTATTGGGTGGCGCAGGCTAACAGATCTGGCACCTTTAACTGTAACAACAGCACCATCGGCTAAGATCACTTTCCTCAGCTCCCCGGCATCAACATCATGCTGCATATTAATTACCAACAAGAGAAGCAAAGCAGATTAGTCAAATAAAAATTGGCAAGAAAAATAATTAATACAAACAACCAACTGAAAGACAAACACCATATCAAAAATAATGAGTCTGCATCCCTAGCAAAGCCAATGTAAGTTCACTTTAGATTATGCAGCTACATCCACCAACTTCAAAGGAATCAGATTTCCAAATACAAACCTACTACCATCAACCTAATGCACTCAAGATAATTCCAACTAAATCCACCAACGAGAGAGTAATCCAGTTATTCATTCAATTAAGTGTGCAACAGACCAAAGTCCACAAACTTATCAACGCTTATCAATAAGAGCGAAGGACACCATTTAACATGGAAAATAGAAGCCTATAATTTCAAAGCAGGGACTTCTTTCCAGCATAATTCGGAGAAACATACAAGCTGAATGCAGGGGCATTTCATTACTATTTTAGCAACTGAGGCTCATTTATATTTATTTGTTCCTAGGTAAATTGCAGAAGAAAGGGAATCAGACAAGGGAGCCCCTAAAATACTAAACATTCATCGGAATTCCATGCATCCTTAGGTCTAAGCACATAACGAAACAAATGACAAAGAAAGCATAGAAGAAAAGGGAACTGTTCATCAACTCGCTAAAGGGTACCTACTATAAACAAGCAAAACTGTTGGTGAATCGATCAAATAAAAAGCTAACTTCAAAAAACTTCTAGCATAATGTACAGTATTATACAAAATTTACGCCAAGGTTTCACTTACTGGTAGCGAAATTCTCATGTCCTTGGCATCTTGGATCCAAAGCTCCATCGGACCTGCCAAAGTAAAAGGCGCCAAAACAGGCACCTGATTCTCCAATCTCCGCCTCTCCACCAACCCATTTTCTTCACCTCGTTCTACCCGGAAAATAGGCAAATCTACGAACTCCCATCGATTCACATCCTCCAAAAGCTTCAAGGGAATAACTTTATTATCAATCTCAACATCAAATTCGTAAGACACTGACCTACCCACAAGGGCGTCCCTCAAATCAAACCCGGATATCTTGAAATCCTCAGTTTGGAAACCTAATCCCTTGACAATGGACTCCTTCAGGTCCTAGAAAACGAAGAAAAAACAAAACTCCATTAAAAAAATTCAAACTCTAATAAGAAAACAAACCCTAGAACCGGATTTCGCATGTAAATATCTGTGTTTTTACACTGCTAACGTAGTAGAAGAATTAGGCGTGATGCAATGCCAGCTCAATCAGTCTAAGAAACCAAAACTAACAATGATGTATTTCTGCAAATTAAAAACTTTAGACACCTAATTGATGTTAATATAACATTGAGACCACAAAAGCTTAAATTTTTAACATTAATTTTGCCTCTCATTATATGTGATACGATGATAAATTATAACTGGAGATGGAAAATTCAGGAATTATCGAAATTTATAATTTAGAAAGAAAGAAAAAAAGAAAAAGAAAGATGTAATGAAATTAAATAAACCATCGGCTCAATTCAATTCAAAACTAATTGGGTCGGCGGGGAACATTAACGAGAGGCGAAAAAATCTTAAATTACAAAATCAAGTTTGTCTCTCGTATTTGAGATATGATTACAGGAAGATTCAGGTAATTTATGAAAATTGATTGATTAATTGAAAATAAAAGAGGGTATGAACTTACAGAAATAGCTTTAGGGTATGGAGGGTTGATATCTTTGCTAGAGATTGAAGCTCCAGAGGGAGAAAACCGAACAGCGATCCCAAGCAGAAATATGAGCAAAAAATAAAGCGATGGTCGCCTCAAATCCATTGAAGAGGTTACGGAACTGGAAATTCTCAAATCTCAAGTAATGCTTAAGAATTGGATTCTTCTTTCGTTTTCTTTTTTTGGTTTTTCTAAAATTTAGAATGAAAAAGTGGATTTGGTTTGGTATTTCTCGATTCGTGGTGGAGAAATAGAGAGAGATGATGACGTGGAACTATTGGACCAATGAGAAGCGAGGAGCTGATGCGGAAGGTATGACGTGGCTTTTTTAGTAGCTACGGCTAATTCAGGTGGTGGGACCTTTTATCCGCGTTCCTCGCATTAATTATTACGGATGATAACTAAAAAATTCGAAACCACACGACGCCGTTTCAGCAACCACTTTGATTGGGGAATAAAAAATATTACGATGGCTTCGCCCGGACTCGAACCGGAGACCTTCAGTGTGTTAGACTGACGTGATAACCAACTACACCACGAAACCATTGTTCATTGGGATACTTTAATGCATTTATGTCCAAATATGAGAAACGCCAGATTTTAATTGCTGAATTTTTAGTCTGTGATGCGCAATGATTTTAGAAATTCTTTTCCACTTTATTGTTTGCCCTATTTCAATAATGAGAATTCCAAATGAAAAACGAATTGGACGCAAGTAAGGATATGAAAGACAATAAGATTAGCAAGTGTCATTCTAAAGGGATGTTATTTAGAAATTAATCACTGTGTCCTAAAATTCTGTTTTTCAGTATAATTTTTCAGGACATAAAATTATTTTTAGTTCAAATTTTCATAACAAAATAAGTATTGGCTACACCCTAAATACAAGTTCTAAAGATGGCTATTAATGTACTTTCCCCATGAAAATCCACTAGAGGCCCGAGACTAACAATAAGGCTGACGCGATTGGCCTGATATATATATTTTGGGGTAAGTGCACAATTAGCCACTAATAACACATGTATTTACTTTTAAGTCACTGTTTAAAATGTCTTTAGTCTTTAGCCACTGCTTTAATAAACTTTAACTGCCTAGACGAAAATACCCTTTTGCTCATGTCTTTAACTTTTGAACTTAACTCCAGGACTTCGGGACTACATGTCCTTAACTTATGGACTTGTAACTCTAAGTTCAGGACTTCAGGACTACATGTCCTTAACTTTTGAACATGGAACTCAAACTTCAGAAGCAAGTGTCCTTACTTTTGAACTTGTAAGTCAAAGTTAAGGACCTATTGTCCTTAACTTTTGATCTTGTAACTGTAAGTTAAGGACTGCATGTCCTTAACTTTTGAACTTGTAACTGTAAGTTCAGAACCTATTGTCCTTAACTTTTGAGCTTGTTAGTCTAAGTTCAGGACCAAGTGTCCTTAACTTGTGAATTGTAACTCTAAGTTCCGGATTAAGCGTCCTTAACTTTTGAACTTGGAACTCGAAGTTCAGGACCAAGTGTCCTAATTTCTTTCTTTATGTTTTAGAGTGTTTATTTTATGGTTTGTTTATAGAAAGGAAGTTCACCCAGTTGGTTAATTTATGAAATTTTCTTAGACTGAAGCTTATGAATGTCCAAGTGGAACTGATGATTTACATACAGCGGAAGTGGTGGAGGTTATAAGAAAAAAATACTTTTGCTAATATGTGAGAAAAAGTGGAATTTGTAAAGCTACTGCTTTATTCAAATTGTTAATGTACCAATTGACTTGTGTTTTCTTTCTTTTTTTTACAAATATGTTATTGTATTGGCATTTGCAACAGAGCTTTCCAAAAGATAATGCTATTTTTTCTGCTTAATAAAGTGAAAAAAGAACAAATAGAAGTAAGAAAAGTTGAAAATGACGTATCTATCCAACCTATGATACCACTGTATTTCTGTTGGGGAAGGAAAGGGTAACAATGTCCTTTCATATTAATTTTAATATACTAGTGGCTACTTTTGCTCAGCATTAAAAATGCTAGATAAAAAGTAAATACCACTTTAAATAGTGGCTACTCCATACAATTTTGACTACATTTTGCGCACAAAAACTCTTGACTAGATTCAACGCACGTGGCCCATGAAAGCCCAAATAACCCTAGTACATGTTTGCGCACTCATGTGTATGTTTTCTTTTCCTTTTATTTTGCAAGATTAAGATGGACAAAAACTAATACTCCATCTGGTTTACAATAAGTGACCAGTTTTCGTTTTTACTTTGGTTCAAAATAAGTGTCCAGTTATGTAATCAAGAAAGAATTCAATTTGTTTTTATTAAATAACCCCTATGTACATATCCCTAAAAAGTTTTCTTACTCCTCATATTAAATGTTTAATTAGGGGTAGTTTAGTCATAGTAGGTATTTTTGTATAGAATTTAGTATTTTCTTAATGGGCGTGCTAAAAGTAAATTGGTCACTTATTGTGAACCAGTGAGAGTAATTCATGAACAGATAAACGAAAAAACCAACCAACACAAAGCCTACATGATTTTTGACATTGAGTAATCGTGATGCACAAGACACTGAGCCTGATCACAACAATCTAAATAATTTTTTCTTACTCTATTTTAGAGATCTTAGCAATTTTACTTGGTGGCTATGTCACTCTTTCCCTATAAATAGAGGGGTCTATTCCATTGTAATTCATCCCAAAATTCAATAAGAATTCTCTCTCTCTTTCTCTGCAATATTGTCCTTCTTCTTTTATTGTTTCATAATACGTTATCAGCATGAGACTCTACCGTCAAAGTTTGTTGCCCTTGAAATTTCGGGCAAGAACTATATGACATGGGTGTTGGATGTTGAAATCCATTTAGATGCAATGGGTATTGGAGACTCCATTAATGATAAAAATAAAGCATTTATCCAAGATTGTGCTAAGAACTTGATTTTCTTGCGCCATCACCTTGATGAAGGGTTAAAAATAGAATATCTCACAGTAAAAGATCCACTTGTTTTGTGGAATGGCTTAAAGGAAAGATATGACAACTTAAAGTTGGTCACTCTTCCACAAGCACGATATGATTGGGCTCATCTGAGGCTCCAAGACTTTATGTCTGTTTCTGGATATAATTCTGCAATGTTCAAAATTACTTCTAAATTGAAACTCTGTGGAGATACTAGCACCGACTATGATATGCATGAAAAACGTTCACAACGTTTCATGCCTCCAATATGGTCTTGCAACAGCAATACCGAGAGAAAGGTTTCAAGAAGTACTCTGAGTTATGTCACGACCCAAATTCCCACCCTTTGGGCCGTGACTGCGCCTAACGTTGAACCCCCTAGGCCAGCCAACATATACTTGCAATATCAATTTAAAATCATTTAATACTGAACGAAACGATAGTTCGTCACTTTTAACAATTTCCCCACAAAAATCCTGTAAGCATTGCTTAATAAAAATAACGAATATTTCAGAATGCGGAGAATAAAGACATGACAAACATGAAATAACGTAAAACTTTCCACACTAGTAACTCTCAAAACTTTACTGAGCCTTCCAAATCCCTTCAGTTGTTTCACATCATAGAAATAATAATAATATCTTAGAAAAACTCAAAATGAAAATATAAGACATCTACAACGAACAA